>JADRCH010000108.1:1898349-1908848 GCA_019843965.1 Rhynchomys soricoides | reverse complement strand
CAAAGGTAAGAAAATTAAGGTCCTGTGGGAAGAGGGAGTACAGAGCTACTCATAGTCAAAGCTGGGCTTTGAAGGAAAGGCAAATACTGGACCAAAATTACCCAGTGAGTAACTGTTGGGTAAGAAGCTTCTGAAATGTGGAGAGCATCTCTGGGCTCCAGAGGATCCTAGAAGGCAGAGCATCTCAAGCTCGCCTCAGTTTTCCCTTCATGGTGAGAATCCAATAACATTTAAACCATTAAATCCAAGAAACATGCGATGGTTTCACAGGAGTATTAATTAAACTTTGGAGCTGGAAGCTATTGAATCATCTCCTCCATTCGGCATTAGCATGTTTACTCATCAGGACTCCATTTTTAATACCAGTCTAATTAAAGCATGTCACCACAGTCCGTCAGTGACGAGTACGGAGTGGGCACGTGGGCACAAGGATTATTCAGTCAGCAGCTCTTCGCTGAGTGTGCTCTGTGTGCCAGGCAGGTCACAGGGGCTACGAGAGTGCAGGGGTGTCAGGCAGGCCCCGGGGGCTACGAGAGAAGAGTGTAGAAGAAGGACCTCGGAGAGAAGCGCAGCTTCCATGGTCCGATCTGAATGGATTTAGAACAATCTAGGTGTGTCTGTGTCCATGTTTCCAGAAATATTTGACTAAAAAGGAGAAAAAACAATCTCCACTGTGAGCAGCACTGAGTTATTGGCTGGGGTCCTGCCTGTAGAAAAGGGGAGGATGGGCTGAACTCTAGCATCCCCCAAACCCCACCCCACACTCACACCCACGCCCCTGCTCTCGGCTTCCTGACGATGGCCGCAATGGGACCAGTCATCTCGTCTTCCTGACATCAAGCCTTCCCACCATATTGGACTAGATCCTCAAAAACACACTTGTCCCTCCCTAAGTTGCTCTTGTCAGGTACACATTATTCTCACAGCAGTGAGAAAAAGAGCAAACACAACCATGAACTCACACCAACAACCCAGCCACAGTCACATGCTTCATTGCCATTCTCTGACCAATCGGATTCCTAGGGACTTTCCCACTCCGTTTAACCAAGCCAATCAGGAGGAAATTTCCAGGAAATGTGTTTAAAATTTGTAATCAAAATACATAAAGTGGGGCTGCAGAGATGGCTCAGTGGCTAAACCAGACTCAGCAGATAACCTCAGTGATCCCCAGCGCTCCTGCAGCAAAACGGGAGGTGAGGGCAAGAGGGCTCCCAAATCCTCACAGGCAGGCTACCTGGAAGAAGCAGCCACAAACAATAAAAACACCCTGTCTCAAAAAAGGTAGAAGGTGGGGTTGGAGAAGTGACTCAGCTGTTAAGAGCCCTGCAGACAACTTGGGACTTGGCAGCTCATGACCAAGTGTAACTCCAGTTCTGCGGGATCTGGCGCCCCCTTCTGGCTTCTTCAGGTACTGCATGCATATGGTGAAAAAACGTACACTCAAACACTCATGTGCACATAAAAATTTTTTTTTTTTTTATGATAAGACAAGATGAGAGATGAAGACTGACACCTGAGGTTGTCTTCTGGTGTCCACACATGAACCTGCACTCATACACACACGCACACACACACACACACACACACGTAAGCATGAGCACACATGTATGCATATACATCTGAACCAAATCAATCTTAAAAGGAGAGGTTATTTCTATCCAAGAACTTTCTAGATTCCAGCTTCACCCCTCTCTCCTCTGTGAGCCTCTAAGCCTCCTGACCATAAGAACAGGCTTGCACTGGGTGGGAAACACCAGTGTCCCTCTATGAAGATTTGCCAGAGAAAACTTCCATTGTGTTTGTGGCATTGCTTCTTGAATTTCAGTCGGACTTGTTTGGATGTAGAAATATTTGGGATGCCTAGTAATAGTACAGGAGCTATGTAACAAGGAGGGACCAAAAGATTAGTACCAGAATTTAGAAGAAGGTGCTCCGTGTTCACAGCATGTTGGAAGGAAGACGTTTAAACTGGGCTCCCAAAAATCACTCACATTTTCCAGCCAAGAGGAGAGAAGGGAAAGTGAACCCTTCAAGGAGAGGCCTCTCTGCTCAGGATGGCACTTTATAATGGTGTGACACAGCAGCCATATTGAGACTGTGAGGCACTATAAGCTCAGGCAGGGCAGAAGGATGGAAAACTTTCTGGATGAACTGATGTTGTAATGGCTCCTTGGTCTCCAGAACGAGCTGAGCACTCTCTGTTGTGCTCTGTTGTAATTTTTTCCTTTCCCTAGCTTCTCTACACACACACACACCTGCCCTTTCTTCCTTCCCTGAGTTCTGCCTTCAGCTCCCACCCATGACATTGCTTCCCCACACAGTAGGTGTTCAACTCACATGTGTTGTATTACGGGATGAGAAGAGCTACAGAGAGGTGCCGTAATGCCTGTAAAGGCATAATGGCACCTCTGTAAATGGATTTTACTAAACTGTATTAGTTATGACCTCGCCAGCCCCCCCCACACACACACACACACAATTATTGAGGCAGAGTCCCATGGATTTATTTAATCAGCTTAACACAATTACTGGGGGATTACCCCTAATCTATTTTTGTCTGTGCTAGACTACATACTTCCCAGTGTGCTCTCCAAGTACTTGCCGTTTGAGTCTTGCCCGGGTTATTTCTGCTGCATCAGTCTGCCCTCAAGGGACACTTCATTCGGCCATGTGCTCCCAGTCTATCACATCCAATGGAGACCTCCTGTTCTCACTGTCTCCTTCTCCCTCCTTCTCCTCTCTCCATCTTCTCTTTCCCTCATGGCCCCTACCTGCGACCTCCAGCCTGGTAACTGAAACTCCGCCTATCTCTGTTCTCCCCAGTAATTGGCTGTAGCCACATTTATTTAATTAATAGCTTTAAACTGGAGAGCAAAGTTTACATAGCATCACTTGGTTACGTGAAGATCTGCTCAAGCAGATCTTGGGGGCCAGTATTTAGCATTTTAATATATAACTGCACTAGATCAGCCCCCATTACACCCTGATAGCTGGGGGTAAAGCACTCCCTGTGAAAGTTTAAAGAGCTAAGTTCAATCCCAGGCACCCATGTGTGTGATGCAGGCACACAGAAGGATGTATACCCTAAGCCCAGTGTTGGGTGGGGTAGAGAGAGGCAGATTTCGGAGGCTTGCTGGCCAATCAGCAAACTCCAAGTTCAGTGAAAGACCCTGACTCAAAGCATATCATGGAGATCAATAGAGGAAATACCCCATCTTGACTTCTAGCCTGCATGTGGGCATGTACAGAGGAGTTCACCCACATACACATATTCACACAGACACATATGGCACACATACCACTCGCAAAGCAAAACAAAATGTTTTTTAAGCCTTGGCACCTCGGTTGGCTTTACAAATCATTTTTTTTCATTAAGCCAAATAACTCTAGCAGTGGCCTAAAAACAAACATTTAAAACAGGCGCAGGCAAAAAAATTAAAACTCTTTGCACTGAGAGGAGAGAAAATGTGTTTAACTGGAAAGCACCTGCAGGAGACATTAACATTTCCAAATTAAAGGCACTCTTCGTTTTCACTGCATTAACACATAGCACAGCCATTTAGACATCAGAGGCACACCGCGACCTTTTCAGGATGTGTTTGTTTTAAGTAAATGAGAATGCACACATACACGCATGCACACACAAGTCATGCTCACAGTCATATATGCATGCACGTACACATGCAGTGCTGGGCTCCCACATAATAATCTGTCCCTGGTAGAAATTCATTTGCCATCATGAATCTTTCCCTGGGACAGGAAACCCTCTCTCTCTCTCTCTCTCTCTTGTCCTGCTGACTAGAACTTCCAAAGTCTTCTCACTCACTTTCACTCTCCCTTCCTGCACTGCTCCCAGCAGCAATTAGAAACAGTCTTTCCTTCCCAGGGGCAATTAGAAACAGTCTTTCCATCCCTTGGCCTTCCCATTAACCCTTCCATGCTTGGCTTGGACTCTCCAGACTTGGCCCATTGATCCTGTTCCAGCCAGCACCTGCATGTCCTGCCTGGCATCCTGCCCAGTGGAGTCAGGACATCCCACACTTCCCGTGTGAGGGTCCTGGTTCTCTTCCTTTGTATCAGGCTTGTCAATCCTCTTCCTTCAGACCTCAGAACTTAAGTAATGTGTGTATTTCCTAGAGAGGAGAAAAGTTCAGACTCTCTCTCTCTCTCTCTCCCTCCTTCCTCTCTCTCTCTCTCTCTCTCTCTCTCTCTCTCTCTCTCTCTCTGTGTGTGTGTCTACCCAAAAGAAATCTTTCTTAGCCTCCTTATTTTCTTTCATCTTTGGGTTTGCTTTTTTTCAAACCACGATCTCAGGCAGCCCAGGCTGGCTTTAAACTCATCATGTAGCCAAAGATGGTACCTGCATCCTGACCCTCCTGCCTCCACCCCCTGTGTGTACCATCAGTGGACCTACCTGCTTTTGGTTTTTGAGACAAAGCCTTACCACATAGCCTGGGCTATCCTGTAACTCCCTATGTAGCTCTGTGCAGCTGAGACTACCCTTAAACATCACCCTCGTCCCTTTACCTCCAGTGCTGGGATTAGAGACCTGTACCACAGGTTTCTAGGAGCTTCCTAGGAGCCTGGTCCACAGACTCGGCCACATAGTCATGGTATCTTTCCTGCATAGACACTTGGACATTTCTGAACAGGTGTGTTCTAAATTAAGCCTCCTTTCCACAGGACCTCATGCAATTCTTTCAGTCCCTGCCCCCACCCCAGGAGGTCAGTTGTACCACCTCCCCTGTTACCTTGAGGAGAAAATGTGGCTTAGGGGGAAATCCCTTGTCAGAGGAACAAAAACTCCTTGCAGAGAGTAGAGTCAAGATTCCAGACAGGTCTGTCAGACATAAGAATCCCATGGACTAGCCCTCTCACCTCCTGAACACACCTGTCAAGGGACTCTGTTTAAGCAAAAGGTACCTGTGGTTCACTGCTGACTGTATTTGAGCCTCAACATTGCCATTCTGAAGGCAATCTGTGGTTTCAAGGCAAGTGACTCAGTTTCTCCAAATGTTGATTCTCTCACAGGCCCTGCAACCTCCACAACAGAAACGCCACCCTTGTGAATTGTAACTCTTTCATCCGTGTGAAGGAAAGAAGCTGGGGGAACACAGAGTGGGGGTTGGGGGGCTCCCTCAGCAGCTGCTCTCCGACTCCTCCAGCTGCCTCATCTGAGCTCCACCTCCCCATCTTCTAATGGACTCAAACTCTGAAGGCTGCAGGCTGAGAGAGGGGGCACAGGCCTTCTGTTTGACTCATGGAGCGGAGCCATGGACGCATCTTTCTTATTTGCTGTGTAAATATTAAGAGGCCTTGTCTGAGAGTCCAGGCTTTTACCATCTCTTTAAAAATGGGAGCCACTGTTTCGGTGTCAAAGATCTGCACATCAGCTAGCATCGGTTGCCCGAGGTTGTGAAGTCTCTCTCGGCTGCTGCTGTTTTCACCCAGGCTGCCAATCAGACATCATTTCTTCAGGTGCCGGTCTCCCTGTATTCCCAACACCACAGTGGACACATTTTTTCACAAGGGTGTCTGGTGAGGGCTGGGAGAGCCTCGGCCACCAGGGGAGACCAGGAGGATGGGTGTCCAGTCTTGGTGTGAGGGAGAGAGGACCGCAGGGATGCCACATGTTAAGTGTGTGTATTCCGAAACAAATTTAATCAAGTGCACCCCAGCTCCTCCTGCTATGCTGCCTCAGTGGACCTTGGAGGATTACTGCTTACTGGCTTGTTCCTCCTGGCTTGCTCAGCCTGCTTTTTTATAGCACCTAGGACCACAAGCACAGGAATAGTACTGCCCATAGGGAGCTGGCCACGCCCACCTCAATCAGTCAGGAAAATGCACTACAGCCTTACCCACAAGCCAGTTTGGTAGGGACATTTTCTCAACTGAGGTTCCCTCTTCCAAAATGACTTTATCATGCGTCATGTTGACTTAAAAACGAGCCAGCACAGACCTCACCCAATCTGCATGGATTTACTAAGTATGTATTACAGTTCCGTTATAGAATAACTCGCTGTGGGATTTGTTACTCCGGATAATGGAGATCCTGCCCTTTGGAAGAGGCTCATGAGACCCTGTTTGTCGCCGAGGATTTCGGGACTGTTCACAGTTCCTAGCAGGTTACGGGCCTCCTTCTTCTCTGGGGAGCTGCTGGCCATCAATGGTTGCTGGAAGAGGAAGAGACATTTTCCTCAGTGGTGTAGCCACTGGTGAGGTGCCTGTGCTCCTGTATGTAGTCTGTCCTCCATCTTCTTGTAAATGACCCCTCTGGATCGACCGCAAAGGGGGGAGGGAGAGGAAGGAGAAAGAGAAGAGAATTAAAATGAGGGAAAGGAGGAGAGAAAAGATGGAGGAGAGGGGAAAGAGGGGGGTGGGAGGAGGGGGAAAGAGGAGCAAGGGGGATGAAAGAGAAATGATCTTGCTCTTCTTCGTAAGCTTCCTGCCTGTGAGGGGACATCAGAGAGTTGCCATTCATGCACCCTTTACATGAAGCAGTCACCGTGTAGGTCACTAATGTAGTCCTTCCAGGAGCACTACTGTCCTCATTCATAAAAGAGAAACTGAGGCTCCAAATCTTATGGAGCTTCTGATACACGTGAAAGCCAGCTACCTGATTCTTAGCAGCATATTCCTGAGAGATGGTGCTTTTGTGATTCCTTCCCCCCAACACACACACACACACACACCACTCACCACCCTCACACACATGCATGCACACACATACACACACACCACACTCACACGTACATGCATGCGCACACACACCATTCACACCCCTGTACACATACATGCGTACACATATCACACTCACACTTGCGTGCACACACACATACAGACACTACACATACCAAACACACCACACTCACACATACATGCGTGCACATCTCACACACCCACACACACACACAAACACACACACACACACAATCTTCACCCCGTGAAGCTGGGCTCTTCCCTCCAAATCTAAGAGCCACCTGGGTTACTGTGCTCTGAGGAAGCGAGGGCTGCGCCTGCAGGGTGCATGAGTCCCAGGACAATGCACATCTCCAGTAGGATGCCTTCCTCATCAAAGCAACAGAAATCAATGCAGTCGATATAGTTGTAATGAACTGGCGGCCTTGCTCCTGCCTCTCCTGAGGACAAAAGATCATGAGGAATGTAGACTGTTACAGCTCCTTCAGGCCCTTCCCTCCAGTGGGGAATCCTCCTTGCTTCCTCCTGTCAGAATCATTTGAGATGTCTCCAGGCTTTTATTGGATGTCCTTTGTCACCGTGTCAGCAAGGACTCCATGGAGCTAAGATTTAAGGGCCAGAAGATATCAACCGCTACTAAATTTCAGCCATGGCTGTCCTGCCTTCCAGAGAATTGTTGGGAAAGAGAGATCTAGAGACTGGGCCATTTCATTCTACATATGTGGAAACTGAGGCTCAGAGAAAGTGGTGTGGCCCAGCACGATTCCCCATCACCATCGTCTCTATCCCCAGCATCTGCATCCTCAACATCTGCATCCTCTGCATCTGAATCTCAAGCACCTGCATCCCCTGCATCTTCATCCCTTTCTACACACACATACATATATACCACACACATACGCATGCATACATATCTGCATCCCCTGCACCTCTATCATCAACATTGCCCACCTTCTCAGAAACATACACACAAAACTTTTAAGAAAGTGCTGCCAGCTGTGCAGAGAACTGGCTCCAGCATCAGGACTCCTGAGGTCTCAGGTCCTCCCCATGTGTTACCCTGAGTAAATCACTAAGCTCTCAGTGATTATGTTTGATCATGCATAAAGTAGGGGTGATCGGTCTGAGAAGACATCTCAGTGTCACATGGCACAGGGTGCTCTGATCCCAGTAGCTGTGTGAAAATCAGACATGGTGGCTTATGCTTAGAATCCCAGCACTAGAGAAGAGGAGACAGGTAGACCCTTGAAGCTCACTGGCTGACCAGCCTAGCCTACTTAGCCAGTGCCAAGTTGGTGAAAGACTGTGTCTGGGGGGAGAGAAGTAGATCACGCCTGCACTACAACACCTAAAGTTTCTTCTGACCTTCACATGCAAGCACACACATGTTCATATGCACAGCACACACATACAAATGGCTGAAGGACATATCTGTCCCACTGAGCCGTGAAAAGCTTTAAACGTGAGGGAACACTGTGCCTGGCACACAGCAAGTGCTCAAAAGTACATCCATGTTTGTTTGTTGACAAACATGTTCACTGTGAACACTGCAGCCAGGGTGAGCAGGAGAGCTGTGAGGCTGGATGGGGTCTCGTGCTGTGCTGGGAACCAGTCTGTCCGCCAGAGGCGTCCCACAGAATGAATGGTAGGCTACACACTTCCTGAAGCTAGCAGGCAATGCCAGGTGTCTACCTGTTTTCTATCACTGTGCCAAGCACAGATGGCACACCCTACTCCCAGGACCTCCAGCCGCTGCTGTTTCCTGGTACCCTGTGCCCCCCAGTTTGTGCGTTCTGAAGTGTGTCATGAGTGGAGATGACTCCATGTGGAGTTTCAAGGGCTGCTCAGTTGAGGTCTCCTGGCTTAGGCTGCTGGGTCTCAGTTCTGGGTCTCAGCTTTGGAGTCTTTGACTCTGTCCTTCCATTTCACCCCCTGACTCTGACTTCCTGAGTCCATGTTTCTTGTACACAGCATCTCTAAGGTGACAAACCTCTCCAGACGGGGAAATAGATGATTGGGGTTGTTAGGGATCAATTGGGGGCAGAGAGACTACTAAAGGGTGACATGAACAATGTCTTAAGATCAATGTGGCCATCATTATGCAGCTAGGAATACATTTTTTTCAGTCTAGGTATTTGTGTGTGTTTGTGTGAGTGGATGCCTGGTAGGTGTTTGTTCTCCTGGAGGGCATCGTATCCTGTACAACTGTAGTTACAGACAACTGTGAGAAGCCTGGTGTGGGTGCTAGTAACTGAATTCAAGACCTGACAATATATTTTTAAAAGCACTAAACTGTGTAATTTAGATATTGAATTTTATGGTATGTTAATTATATATAAATAAAGGAGTTTTAAACCTTTTTTAACTATAGAGATTTATTTATTTTATATGCATTGGTGCTCTACCTGTATGTAGGTCTGTGTGAGGGTGCCAGATCCCCTGGAACTGGAGTTACAGATAGCTGTGAGCTGTCATGTGGATGCTAGGAATTGAACTCAGGTCCTCAGAAAAAGCAGCTGGTGCTCTTAACCACTGATCCATCTCTCCAGCACTAAAGGATTTTGGTTTGTTTGTTTGTTTGTTTGTTTGTTTGTTTTTAAGCTGACCACAACTAGATCTACTCTGTGCAAGCTGCCTCCTGATGAGGTCCTGGAAAGTTAGGACAGGCAGGACCTCAGGATTCTACACTGATTTCCATCCATCAAATCTAAGGGGTGTGAATGTGAATCAGATCAAAATTTCCAGGTAGGCAAAAAAGGAAGATAGGATGGGTAAGCAGGTTCAGGAGGCACAGCATCCAATAGATTCTCTGGGACAAATATGGTAATGTCACTGACCACTTCTGTATTAACACCCAAGGACGACATCCCAACACCATCATCACATGTATCTCTGATGAGCCCCAAAACAACACTATACCATGGGTCATTGAGCCCTTGAGTAACCACCAGTACATAGCAAGTGACACTCAGAATAATGGACACTTGCTATGCCCAACCTAGGACAAGATACCCAGAGGAAACCCTGAGAAACATTTGAATCCAAGCCCACTGTTAGAAAAGAAGCTCCTGAGTCTGAAATAGTCTCTCTTCGTCCCCAGGATGAGGCTAACATTCTCTGTGTGGGATCTCCCTGTGTCTAGGAACTCACAGTGGCTATGGCAGCGCCTTGTACCTTGAAGTGCCTAAGTCTATTAGAAAGATTATATTGATTTGAAATCTATCTCCCTGGAGCATCCTTCCTCTACCTGCATCCTAATCCTGTTTAATCCCTGGGGACCACAGGGATTTATTCACTCAAAGGCTATCGCCCAGCATACCTGTAACCAAAAGTGCCCCTCTTCATTCATGTGGTGGCCTCCAGGCCCTAGGAGGGCTACTGTGGAGAGATGAAAGATAAGCCACTTACACTTACTATGAGTCGACTGCGCTAATTGTTCTCCTGAAAAAGGAGCTGAAATCCCTTCTGGAGATTTCATGGTAGGGATGGGCTGTATGGAGGCTGGAAGAGCATCCGGAACTGGGTGACATCATAACACACAAAACCTCGATAGTCAATCAGCAGAACTGAAAATACCTAGACTCTAGGACAAAGAACACAAAAGCAAGTCTGCAGGAAGAAATATGATTGTGTAATAATGGAAAAGCGTTGTCTCACAGGCAAACAGAAAGGTACGGTGCTGCAGAGGTGGATCAGTGGGTAGAGTGCTCAGGGAGCACATGTGAGGATGGGAGGATGGAGATGGCTCAGGGAGTAGAGTGCTCAGGGAGCACGTGTGAGGATGGGAGGATGGAGATGGC
>JADRCH010000108.1:1875507-1891426 GCA_019843965.1 Rhynchomys soricoides | reverse complement strand
CTCTCTCTCTCTCTCTCTCTCTCTCTCTCTCTCTCTCTCTCTCTCTCCCTGTGTGTGTGTATGTGTGTGTGCATACATGCATGTGCATACACATGTATGTGTATGTCTATAATTGGGTGTACATGATATGGGAGGAGGCATATGACATGGTATGCATGTTGGGCTGGTTCTCTCCTTCCATCCTCATGTTGGGGTTGGGAGATCAAATTCAGACACAATGCAAAGAAGCATTGTGATAGGAAGCTACATCAACACCCACCCACCCAGACTACTAATTATAAGAGAAATGGTTGATCTGTTTAAGCCTTTTTGAGATGTCATTTGTTACTCAAAGCTGAGAGCACCCTTGCCCAGTCACCTCCCTTGCCACACCATGAGTCCTTTGACATCAGACCTTTGACATCTTCTACAACTTAGCTTGTGCCATAGCAACTGATGCCACTTCTAGCTTGTAACCAAACTTAAGAAACACTGCTGGAACGGGGGAGGGGGGTGTTCCTGAACCCTCAAAATATCTACTGAAGCAGACACTACATGGATATTAGATAAAATACTAATGAGCAAGTGAGAGTTTTCGAAACATGACTGACAAATTAGATGTAAATAAATCCTGCTGACCAGATGGCACCCACCTAAGAGCTCTGAAGAGTGAAATTGCAGAAATAGCGGCCAAAAAAACCATGTGATCTGTTATGAATTGTTTTGGGGGTTCCCCTAGAACTTGGATAATGACCAAAATCTTTCCCAACAACAAAACCACTTATGACGAGCCAGGGAGCCAGAGAGCATGACTTCTGCTGAGGACACACATTGATGCATCATACACACAAGGAGATTATGGGTATGGCTTTGAGTGTGACCTTGGTGACAAGCTGACTGGAGTTTTCTAGGAAAGCCAGACAAAGCCAAGTTCAAATGCTTTTGAGAGGGAGAGACGACAGAAACGTCTGATTGGAGGGACAAAGAGGAGACCAAGGTGTGTGAACTTCGAAGCCCACAGCGTGATTTTACGAGTTACAAAAACCTCCACCTGCCTGAGTTTTGGTGTGGTTGAACCAAGCCTTGTACCATAAGTCTTACCAAAGCTCACTGATGGTCAGCAGGCAGAGCCAGCACACTGACACCTGCATGAGTGAGCAGCTCTGTAATCTGGTGTAAGGCTTAGTCTTCCAGGCTAACTTCATCGGATTAAGAGTTACCATGGTACCGCAGCTCTGGGGGCTATCTGCAGAAAAGTGAGGGTCTTTTCAGAAAGGTTTGTCTGAAGAACAGCCATCCACCCTAAATATTGGTGGCACTGTCTCTTGGGTTTGGGTCCTGAACTGAAGAAAAAGGAGAACGTGAGCTGAGCGCCAGCGTCCAGTTTCCTCTGCTTCCTGATTGGGGATGCAGCGTGAGCAGCCACCCCCAGCTCCTGCCCTCATGCCTTTCCTGCCATGACATGACGGGCTGTAACCTCAAACCGTGAGCCACAATAAACTTTTTGTCCTGTTTTACTGACTTGGATGTGTGTGTATGAAGTGTATGCTAGTTTTTGAGTGTGCACATGTATGCACAAGTATGTGTACATATCTGTGTGTGTGCATGTGAAGGTCAGAGGTTGATATTAGATGTCTTTTCTGGATTGCCCTCCACCTTTGTCTTTTGAGACAAGGTCTCTCACTGAATCAGGGGCTCGTCAATTTGACTAGACTGACTAGCTAATGAGCTCCAGGGATCCTGTTGCACACACGTACACATGTGCACAGACAGACAGACAGACAGAGAACCCAGCTCTCCAGTTACATTGTGAGTCCTCTCAGGGCCAGCCTGTGAGTACTGTAAAAGCAAACTCAGCTCTTCATGCTTACACAGCAGGCTTACACTGACTGAGCCAGCTCCCCAGCTGCTAAACCTTCCCTTCTTCTGTTGGTCATGTTTCTATTGTCTGGTACATTGTCATAGCAACAGGAAAACACTAACACACCTAGGTACCACAGCAGCTCTTCACCTCCCTGTGATCCCAGGTCACACTCAGAGAATGGGGCTTGCTAGATAAAATACAGGACTACTGGCTACACCAGAATTTCAAGGCAAATCATTTTAAAACCTATGTAAGTCCCAGTCATTAGGCACACTTATGTCTGGGGCATACTTAGACTTCAAAACTATCGGCTTATACTTTCATTTCAAATTGACTGGTGTGTACTTAGACCTCAAAGTTGTTGAGCTTTTCTTTGAAACTCAAGTGTGACAGGCCACCCGTTGTTGCTGAGTCACAGGCAAAGCTGAATCAAGTCACCTGCAGTAGAAGTGGGGGCAAGCAGGCACTGAGGTGACAATGACAACAGAGGGAGATACTAGCCAAGAATAGAGAAAGCAGGGAATCTACTTATTTGTTTATGGTTTTTTTGTTTTGTTTTGTTTTGTTTTCTTTGGTTTTTTTCGAGACAGGGTTTCTCTGTATAGCCCTGGCTGTCCTGGAGACCAGGCTGGCCTCGAACTCAGAAATCCGCCTGTCTCTGCCTCCCAAGTGCTGGGATTAAAGGCGTGCACCACCACTGCCCAGCTTTGTTTATGTTTTGTGAGAGAGATGGAGATAGTATACATGTGAGGTTCAGATGACAACTTTTGGGACCACTTCACCAGAGGTGGGAGTCTCTCTTGTCTCTGTCTCTGTGCTTCCCTCTGATCTGTGAGCTTCTAGCCAGTTCTGTCTCTGCCTTTTATCTCTAGCCATAGGAGTTCTGAGACTACAGATGGATGCTGTAGAGTCTGGCTCTTTCCAGAGACTTCAGGGGTGGAGCTTGGGTCATGGAGCAGGGATGTCAGGCTTGGACATCCAGGGCTTACACCTATGGAGCCATCTTCCCAGCTCTGAGAAGGAGAAATCTGAAGTTAAGACTCCTGGCTGCCCCTGAGCAGAGATCTCTGAGAACCTCCAGACTATCACAGTGGCATCATGGAGCTACATCCCCAACCCCTGCTCCCACTACCGATGCCATCTTCTTTGGGGTTCACCCAGATACATCTCTGAATTTTTGTTAGTCCCTATCAAAAACATCATCCTCCAGTCTCCATGCTCAACCTTTTCATGCCATCACCCCTTAGATTAGACAGGCCAAGACTCTCAGTCCTTGGGGAGGCAAGGTCCTTTTAGAGGACAGATGGTCAACCACCATCAACCTTTACAATGATGAGAACAAAGACGGGAGTGGGGGGTGAAGTAGAAGACAGAGTCGGGGGAGAAATAAGGACTTGGGAAGGGAAGGGAACTCCACCCTGGAATCTGGTAGGCATCTCAGTCTCAGCTGAGAGCCAAGAATCCCATCACAATAATCAAATCTGCTTTTTGGGTTGCCTGAAACAATACTCAGTTTTTTATAGAGATCTTTTGAGGAGCAATGCTGATCAGTATGGATCAGCCTAGGCCTCTGAGTTTATAACCTTCAAGCAGGACTTGCCCCCTTCCCAGCATAAGCATGCAATCTCTAGCCCTCCTCAAAAACATAAACGCTGTCAACAGTCAAAACATGGGTTGTCATAGGGACTCCCTCAGGCCTGTAGCCTATGATTTTGATCTATTGGCCTGACTCCCATATAGCGCACCATAGAAATCATCTTAGGGTCTGGGAAGTCTCCTTAGGACCCTTACATGACGTCACTCCAGAAGCTATCAAAATCATACATGTGGCTAAGACACATGGGTGCAATTCTCAGGGAGCTGCATCCATGTGTGCAGTGTGTATTTGTCTTCTCTGGGCAGCTCTGTCTCCTTTAATACTACTTCTCTTAACAAACGCCAAAACACACCACATGCGTGTGCACACACATGCACATCTACACACAAAAGACAATATATTGTGTGTTTCCAATTATATAAAGTATCTATTCCAGACCATCAACTCTTTAGAGGCTGAGAAGCTAAGGGTCGGCACCGTAGGACTGGGTGGGCAGGCGGGTGATTAATAAATACCAGGATTGAGATTTTCTTGGGAATAGTAAGGACTATCTAAAGTCGTCTGGGGTGACAAAGGCAAACATTATGGACCTACTTAAAAAAAAAAATATTAGGTCGGGGGCCAAAGAGACAGCTCAGTGGTTAAGGGAACTTGCTGCTTGCAAGAACCTAGGTTTAGTTCCCAACATATGGGGGCTCGCAACCACCTAAGACTCCAATTGTAATGGATCTAATGCCCTCTGCTGGTTTCCATGGGCCTTGCACACGTGTGGTACACATACATACAGGAAGGCAAAAACACTCATGTGCAAAACAAAAATAAGATACATTTTAAAAGACAGTAGATTAGATATGCATGTGTGTGTGTGTGTGTGTTTGTGTGTGTGTGTGTGTATACCTGTGTGTGCATGTGTGTTCTTGAGTTTTGAGGACAGAAAACAGCTCTGTCATTCCCTAGGCTCTGTCCATCTTTTTTTAAGAGCTCAACAATCAGACTGGATGGCGGATCAGCAAGCTGCAGACACTGACCTGTTTCTGACCCCCAGCTTTGGGATTAAAAGTGCAGGCTGTCACACCTGGGGTCGCTTGTTTGGTTTTGTTGTGGTTGATTGGTTGTTACATAAGAGATTGAATTTATAAGGCAAGCACTTATGCAACTGAGCTATCTCCCAGCCCAAATTATAGGTTTTTAAATGATGAGTTGATGATATTGTCATTATATCTGTTTAAAAAGGGGGAGAGGGCAACTGATCCAAAACAGATATTGGTTCTATAAGATCACAAGCAGAATCAAAAAGCAATCCACCATGGGCTAGAGAGAGGGCTCAGCAGTTAAGAGCACTGACTGCTCTTCCAAAGGTCATGAGTTCAAATCCCAGCAACCACATGGTGGCTCACAACCATCTGTAATGAGATCTGATGCCATCTTCTGGTGTGTCTGAAGACAGCTACAGTGTACTCACATACACGAAAAAAAATAAAGAATTTTTTTTAAAAATCCACTAAGGAAAGGAGCAAAGTTTACTTTACTGTGTTGTAGTTCTTATGTGAGTCAGAGGTTCTGGAATCAAACCCAGAGCCTTGTGCACACTGGGCTTAAAGCTACTCCCAGCTACTCCCTGAATTTTATAAGGCTCCCTCCAAGTGGCTGGAGAAAGTCTAGCAGCAGATCCAGACCCTTTCCCAACATCTTTGCTCCATGACTTTCCTTTCTGGTGCTAACTCTGTAGCTTATACACATGTAATTCCTTGGGTTTGGGTTTGGGTTTGGGTCTTGGTTTTGGTTGGTTGGTTGGTTGGTTGGTTGGTTGGTTATGTGGGTAGGTGGGAGGGAGGGCGGGTGGTTTGGTTGGTTGTCTGGATGGTTTTCTGGTTGGCTAGCTGGCTGGCTGACTAGCTGGTTGGTTGGTTGATTGGCTAGTTGGGTTGGCTGGTTAAGGTTGGGTGGGGGTGGGTGGGTAGTTTGGTTGGCTGGCTGGCTGGCTGGCTGGCTGGCTGTTTGGTTGGCTGGTTGGGTTGGGTGATTGCTTAATTGGCTGGTTGAGTTGGTTAGGTGGGTGGGTGGTTTGGTTAGTTTGCTGGCTGGTTGGCTGGGTAGCTGGCTGGTTGGGTTTGGTCTGGTTTGGTTTGGTTTGGCTTTTTAAGAGAGGGTCTTACTAAAGACCTCCTTGATGCCTGGGGAAGAGCAGACATGGGCCTTGGAATGGCCAACCACGACCCCTGCCCTTCTCTTCCTTTTGAGTTTCATCCTTCTCTTGAGCTGCATCTATATCTTAAGACCTCGGGGCCTTCAGCTGTCCTCCTCTGACCCCTGCACTCTGACCCTGCACTCTGCTGTGACCCTCCTGACAATGAGAAATAAAATACGAGGAGACCCACATCCCTGAATGACACTAGACCTAGCAGCATGCCAGCACTTGCTAGGATGCTTTGAGATGGCCAGCCCGGGTCTCAGCCTCCTTCTCTTCCCAGGTAAGTACTTGTGTCTCTTCTACCTCCATCACCAGCCCCAGTGCATACTTGGTCCAGGATGGCCACAGAGCCTTGGTTGTTCAGCTGACAAGGAAGGCTCCCATAGCCCACAGCCCACTCGGTTTAATTCTGACATTACCCTTACTTTACAAATCACTCTTACTTTACAAATAAGTCACTGAGAGCTTGAAGAAGCTTGTCCAAGATCTCAGAGCTGCTCAGCGACAGAACCTGGACTCAAACACCAAGCAGCCACAGAATCCTCAAATTTAAACAAAAAGCTATGCTGTGGACCTGGCAGTAGGGTTCAGTTGTTAGATCACCTGACCGCCTTGCAGGAAGTCCTGGGTGCAATCCTCAGTACTGTATAAACCAGATATGGAAGCACACTCCTGTAATCCTTGGGAGGTGGGGCTGTCCTCAGCTACATCCAGCCTGGGATTCATGAATTTGTGAGAGTCTGGGGGGAGAGGAGTAGGAGGAAGAATGAGGAAGAAGAGAAGAGGGAAGAGAGAGGGTAGGAGGCCGACAAGAGACGGGGGGTGTGTGTGGTGTGTACACGTGTGTATGCACACATGTATTGGGTTGAAGGCTAATGGAGGAGTAGAAAATGAATAGAAGAAAGCTAAAGACAAGAAAGGGAGGAAGGAGAAGAAGAGTGGGGGTGGAAGGGAGGTGGCAATCCCAGGTTCTCCTCTGGTGGGAGGCAGCTCCTTATAGGTCAGAGACCAGAGCTTACTACATAAGTTCTCAAGCAATGGATGAACCAACCAGAAAGTCCACTAATTCAGAGACAACTGAGCTTATAAGAAACCCAGAGCCTCACATCCACTGACGAAAGATGAGTGACAGGGAGAGGGGCTGTTCTCACACACAGCCTGTCTGGTCTGGGTACCAGAGCCTTACAGAATGATCTTAACTCTTCCTGTCGGTAAGCTATGACTGCCTAGCACTTCCTGTCCTCCTGGGCCCACCTGTCAGGCTAAGAGGATGTTCCTGTCAGCCAGACAGGCTCCCTTGGAAAAACACTAACAAATTGCTACTCCTTGGGGTTCTCTTTTCTCTAGCTGGTGTCAAGACCGCCCCCCTCTGGCTAATACATTTGTTTCCCAGATGAGGCACACCATCATTGATTGGATTTCACAATTGATTAGAGCTCACCATTACAGACACTCACCTCCATTATGCATGAGGGCTTTGGATCAGTGTTTCTCTCTCAGAACAGCCACGTTCCGGAAAGAAAATACTTTACACAGGCCTACTCACACGTATCCTCAGGCTCATCATTCTTTAGAGATTTCAAGTTGGTTTTTCATAGACTCAAGAGCCAGTGCAAACAATGGGGAGGACACCAGGCCTGGGATGAATGAGCAAATGCTGATTCCCACCAGAGTAATGAGCCAGATTGTTGAAACAAAGTATGGGCTGGAGACATGGCTTAGTGGCTAAAGGTACTTACCAAAAGAACCTGAAGGCCTGAGTTTGGATCCACAGCACCCACAGAAAAGCCAGGTACAGTGACAAGTGTTGTAACCCCAGCAAAAAGATGGAGTCTACCCCCTCAAGGCTGGCTGGTAGTCCAGCTGAGTGGTCAAACTCCTAATTCAGTGCCAGACACTATCTCCAAAAAGATAGGGGGCTGGAAAGGACTCAGCAGTTGAAAGCACTTGGGGCTTTTCGAAGCCTGGCATCTATATTAGTTGACTTGAAGCCACTTATAACTAGAGCTCAGGGCGCCAACTAGGCCACGTCAGACGGAAAACACAAGCCTGTCAGCATAATCCCCTCCCCAAGTTCCCTCTGGTCCACTTTCTCCCACAGAAGTTCTGAGATGTTACCCCATCCTGTCAGTAGGTCAGACAGGGCAGTCTCTAATTTAGCATGAGATTCGTTCAAAGGGAGGCTACAATGTTTAATGCTAATTATCAGAGTAGCTGGATTTTGAATCGCAGGTGTCTATGAGGGTGTTTCAGAAGAGGTTAACTTAAAGAGGTAGGAGCCATCCTGACCGTGGGCAGACCATCAGGATGACCTGAGATTGATAGAGTAGGCTGGGTGCCTGCATTCATCTCTCTGCTTCCTGACTACAAAAAGCAGTGTAACCAGCTGCCTCACACCTCTGCCACCACAGCCTTTCACTACGATGGAATGAGGCTCCTAAAACTCTGAACTTCGTGCTCTGTCGTGAATGTTGGTCATGGCCACGAGAGCTTACACAGAGATCACATGGTCATAGCCAGCCACAGAGACTGGGCACTGGGCCTTTTCAGCTCTTAGCTGGAAAGGTTTCATGTGCTCCCCTCCCCCCCTCCATCCTGTCTCTGACAGAGTAATGCAGTCCAGTTCACTGCCTGGTCTCCATTTCCTGTTATTATAGCCAGTGACTGTACACAAAGCACCTGCCTTAGCAATGCTGTGACCCTGAGTTAATGCAAAAGAAACTCATAAATATTTATTAAGCCCTACTCCTCTGCTGTGCGCTGAGGGAGACAGATGAACGTCAGACATGGCGCCGCCTGTTGTCAGGACACCCACAATCCTTCTAGAGCCTAATAATGCTCCATCCCATGCAGTAGCTACTGGTTGTAGTCACCCGCAGAACACTTTAAAAAGTCAAGAGCCTAAAGCGAGATGGGGAAACAGTCACTGCAAAATCACAGAGGATTTCAAAGACAAAGAAACTAAAAGAGTCTCATTTTAAAATATTCAGATTAACTACTAACAGGATACATTTGGGGGCATACCCATTGAATTTTGTAAGATACACTATTAAGTTTTGTCTGCTTTTTTTTTTTTTTTTATATTATACCTGTGAGACTGACAAGACACCTCAGCAGGTAAAAGCACTTGCTGCCAAGCCTGGTGACCAGAAGTCAATCTCCAGATGCGATGGTGGAAGTAGGCAGCTGACTCCTGAATGTTGTCCCAGGACTGCCGCACGCGCGTGCACACACACGCACAAACACGCACGTGCACATGCACATACATACATATGCAAGCACACACACTAATATAATAAACAGAATACTTGTATGTGGCTTACATCTGTGACACTTGTAACGTTTCTATTGAACAGCCCTAGTGCAATGGCAGAGAATCAGATAATATCAGAAATTACCATTTATTTAAGGTTTGGGAGTGCCTGACCCTGGACTGTATCATCTCTCTGTAACATGTTCTCTACTTGGGCCATTTCCATGAGTCTTTATAGGCCCACATGCAGGGGCCTAGGTGAATGACTGGGTTGTTAAAGGACTTACCACATAATCGTCATGAACTGAGTTCCAGCCCCAGAACTCATGTTAAAAACAAACAAATAAACCTGCTTAGAATCCCTATGCTTGGGAGGTGGGGATAGAAGAGGCACACTGTCCGGCCAGCCCAGTGCTCGTTGAGTCAGTGAGTTCCCGGCAAAGTGAGAGATCTTGTCTCAAGAAATGAGGTGGACAGCACCCACCTCACAGCACCCTTTCACACACACCTGAGGTGATGGTTCAGAGAAGTGTGGCCCCACGGGCTCATAAGTTTGAATGCTTGGTCATCAGTAAGTGTCACTACTTGAGAGGGATTAAGAGGTGTGGCCTTGCAGGAGTAGGTGTGGCCTTGTTTGATGAGTATGTCGCTGGGGGCGGGCTTTAAAGTTTCAAAGCCCAAGTCTCTTCCTGCTGCCTGTGGATCCAGATGTAGAACTCTCAGCTCCTTCTCCGGCACCATGTCTGTCTGCATACGCACTGCCATGCTGTCTGCCATGATGACAATGGACTAAACCTCTGAAACTGTAAGCCAGCCCCAATTAAATGCTTTCCTTTATAAAAATTGCCATGGTCATGGTGTCTCTTTGAGTGAGGTACCAGTTTACACATACACACATATATAAAGAAATAAGTAAAAGCATTTCTAGCCTCTTTCGCAGAGAAAGTAGAGGCTGAGTAGCTGTAGTGAATCATGTAAGTGGTGAGTGATGCTGAGAAGCTGCAAGGTTTCAAAGTCATTGGAAAGCAGCAGCCACATCTGTTTAACTCTGTGGTAGGCATTACAATGGAGGAGTGTGCCCAGTGAGGCACCCAGAAGACACGGAGAAGCTACGACAGCCAAGAGCATCCTGCAGGTAGAGAAAATACTACACCAGAGGAGCACAGAATAAAGGCATCCAGAGGCCAGCCCACAGAAGAGGACTGCCCAGCCTCTCATGTGAAGCCCCAGAAGCCTGTCAAGGAGCTGGGCATTCAGGAACAGCTCAAGTTTGGTGTGGCTGGAGCTTTAAGGAGGGAAGCTAAGACCAGGAGGTGGGGGAGGAAGTTGTAGGGGCAGAGACGCATAGGAGCTCACACTTGACCTTGTGAGTCCCAAGGTTCCACTTGGCTGCACTCTGGGTCACCAGAAGGACGTTCCATAAATACTCACACTTCAACCCAGAGCAAAAATCCACCCCAAAGCTGGAGAGGAAGGGAGGAATGACCTTCCCAAGAAAATGACACTAATTTGAGGTTAGGTCAAGAGCCTCACCATTGCACTGGGAGGCTGTGAGAAAGATTCAAGAAACACAATCAAGAGACCAGGCTCTGTCTTAGGAGGATGATGTGAAGGTTGCTTAAGAAATGTGTTGCTGAAAGTGAATGAAGACCGGATGTAGTGGTTCATAGTTGTAATTCTAGCACTTGAGAGGAAAGACAGGAGGATCAGGAGTTCAAAGCCATCCTCAGCTACATAGTGAGATGAGGCTAGCCTGGGCTACATGAGATGAAAGAGAAAGAAAGAAATGAGGGAGGGAGGCAAGGACAGAGGGAAGAAGGAGGGAGAGAGAGAAAGGAGGATGAAAACCCCCAGGTCAGGAATGGTACACAACTGAACCCAACAGCTAATTATGGGGTCCAGGTAAAGTTACCCAGAAAGGCAGAGTTTTGGCCTCTTCCATGTGTCCACAGCCTCTGCCCCACTCAACCACATGACAGGAAGGCATGGTACCGGGACTTGAGCCACTTAGTCACATCACATCTGCACTCTGGAAGCGGAAAAGAGACAGGAAGTGAAGGTAGATGTAAAACCTCAAGACCCACCCCCATGGGCCCACTGTCTCCTGAAAAGTGCTGTCTCTTAAAGTCCCACAGTCTTCCATGGAAACAGGCCCTCAACCTACAGGGGGAGCTTCATCGAAACCACGGGCCGTGCCTCTGCCTCTGTCCTTGGCTGGACCTGGAAAGGTGCTTCCTCACCCACCCTCCTGGAGACTTGAACTCCCCCTGGGCCCAAGCGGAAGGGCAAAGGGCATGACTTCGGTTTCTCTCAGCGGAGTTCTCTGCTGGCCCTAGGCCTCCATTCAATCCCTGAGGCTGCAGACTTCTCTAAGGTTCACAGGTTTCCTGAGATCTGTTGGAACCCACAGGCTTGTTAGGTCCCTACTGCTAGGCAGAATGAAAACTCACAAACATGGAGACTGCGGAGTGGAGTCCTTTATCTCCTTTCAGCCAGGCACTGGTAACTAGAGTGATGTTTTGAAAGCCCCGCCCCCCAGTGTTATGTGGCTGAACTTTCCTGACTAAGGCAGGTGACTCTGTCCTGCTGTGCACCACCACACTGGTCTAATGGAGGACCAGCCTTTCATGTCTTTGGGATTGATGTCCTTTGTGGAGGCAGCCAAAGGCCAAACAAGCAACATATAACTCTAGAATGAGTATCTGTCGGGACTGGAGGTGTGTTAAATCCCATAGACCTCTGAAAGACTGGGCTAAGAATGGACTTCAGATGGCTGGAAACCTTTGCCGGAGAGTGGCCAGTGTGCTGAGCTGACCCCATGGGCTGTACAATATCACTTCTAGTGTACTCTGGAAAGCAAAAAGGATGGAAATCCATGCTCTGGGGGTGTCCAGCTGGATAAAGGGTTTAATCTTGTAAAGATATATATATATACCATCAGGGTTTTAATCTTGTAAAGACAATCGTACTGTGAAGCACAGAGATAACAGAGTCGCTAAGAGATATGGGAGAAGAGAGATGAACATCAGAGAGGAAATGGGTGTGTGAGAAACTGAAGTAGACAGCTGTGACAAGCTGAAGGGAGGTAGGAGTGGGTTGCAAGGGGAAAGGGTGGAGGTAGGTCTAGTCTGCACCGTGGCAAGAACAGAAGGAGTGGCTTTAGAAGCCAGTAGATGGTGCAGCGTTTGACTGGTGGGTAATTGATGTGTGACTGAGTTGACTGTCAACTCTGCTGATAGAATCACCTAGAACACAAGCCCGCAGCCATGTCTGTGAGGGAGTTTCAATGTTAGGTTCCTTGAGCTGGGAACGTACACCTTGATGATAGGTGACACGGGCTGGGGTCCTAGCTGAATAAAGAGGAGAGAGTGAGCTGGGCACTGATCTTCCCCTCTGCTTCCTGACAACACATGGGATGTGGCCACTGGCTTCATGCTCTCACCTCCACATCTCCTCTGCCATATTGCACTGTCTCCTCATGCCAGGAGTCATAACAGATCTCCCTTCCCTAAGCTGTTTGCTCACAACAGTGGGAGTGGGTTAGCGAGAGTGTGAGGACACCAGGGATGAGGGAGCAGGTTAGTTGAGAATGAGGAAGTACTGCGGACCAGCGAGTCGGCTCCCCCCCCAGAGCCCCAGCTGCCTGGCCGGATGATGACATTTCCAACTCCCTGGTCTCTCCCTAGCATCTGAACTGATAGTGAAACTGGCCCAGCAGCTCATGGGCAAACCAGCAGCCTGGTGGCTCTACGTGAGGCCACATTGTGACTAACCCAGCTCTGGAAAGCCCATGTGTTATGAAGAGTCAATGGTCCACATCCTTACTTTATTTTGGGGATCCCCCCCCCTTTGTTCTCCAGCATTAAATGTGACAGCAGCTATCACAATACTTACATTCTGGAGCCCCTCAACAGAGGAACAGACAAAGAAACTGTGGTTTATGTACACAATGGGTTTTCTTTCCGCTATAAGGAAAAACAAAGATCTGTCCTTAGAAGGAATATGTGTGCAACAGAGGTCACCACATTGAGGGAATTAACGCCAATCTCAGAAAGACGAGCATTACATGTCTCTCACTCATGGGTCCTAGATTGTCCATAGACACATAAAATCACGTGTGTGCGTGAGACATGAAAGTGGATTTGAGAATACGCTCAACATGCAGGCATGTGTTTGTGTGTGTGTGTGTGTCTGTCTGTCTGTCTGTCTCTGTGTCTGTCAGTGTATCTGTGTGTGTGTCTATGTGTGTGTGCACATGTCTGTGTCTCTGTGTGTGACTGTGTGTCTCTGTGTGTGTCTGTGTCTCTATGTGTGACTATCTGTGTGTGTTTGAAAATTCAAATGCAATAATCCAATTCCTTGAAAAGTGACTACAGTATTTTCCCGCCTTTTATTACCACACTGGGCTGGATCTCTCCCTCTTCCCTCTTTTTCTCTTCCTCTCCCCCTCTGTCATTTTCCCCCTCTCTCCTCATCCCCCTCCTTCTGTCCTCCCTTTTCCCTCCCCCCTTCTTTTCCTTCCTCTTCCTCCATCTCTTTCCTTGCTCCTAGGGCCTTAATGAAGCACACAGTGACTCATCTCACCAACTCTTTTTGTTCCTGCTACCACCGGCCTCATCTGCCTTCCTAGCTCGGTCTCTCAGGGGCTCGGTGTCCTTTCCAATTTAATCTGAAATTACACTCCCTCTCCTTTGCTCCTCCACCTCCCGTGGTCTCTCTCATCATCTATTATTTAACTCAGTCACTCTAGTATGTATGCACAAGAACCATCTCTGAATATGGCTGGTATGAGACACATCAGAACCCAAACCAGAAAGCAAGCTCACCTCTCCTCAACCAGCTCCTCTGGTCTACTCTCGTTCTGCTGCTATCCTGGGCTAAGGGCCCAAGAAAAGCCGACTACAGGCACAGATCCGGCCACCAAGCCTCTGAGAGTAGGTGATGACTTTCCAGGTTTCACACGATGGGAAATTCCAGATGGCTTCTTACAGATGATCTTTCAGGCCCACGGAAGGAAAGCCCTCCTGATGGTGGATGTTTGGGTGACATTCCATGTGTAACTGAATAATACGTGAGTTTTATGGCCTGGTATAATATGTGGTTTGGTGGCCCGGGGCCTGCTTGTCCCTGGCCATCACTGACTTACTCCTGGACCATGCCTAAGACCTTTAACCTCTCCAAACCTCAATTTTCTTGTCTACAAAACCACAGACCTAGACCACAGCCCTTGATCCTCAGCGTGAAAATTCGAAGACTTGTATCTATCCAGCAGTTCATCTGAATCAATCGTTTCTGTGGCCAATATTCCACTCACACATAAGTGGTTGTGAGCCATCTCCTCTGCTGCTCATCCTCGTTAGGAGGAACTTCCGATTATCCTGGGAGCCCCTCACTGCCCAGAGGAGGAATTTAGGGTTCCAAGCAGACAAGTAGCTAACATAAGGTCACATTGAGAGGAAGAGCTGGGCAGTGCCACCCTAGAATTCATAACGCTTGCCCCCAATATCCCTTCCTCGTGAAGTGCTTTTGAACATAACTATAAATACTTCCACTCTCCTTCTGTGAAGACATGGGTCTGTGTCTCCCATTGCTCATGATCCATTCTACCCACAGAGCAGTGTTTAATTTATGTGCATTTATTTATTCGAAGGGAGCCATAACACATGCCATAACGGGTGTGCAGAGACCAAAGGGCAACTTGCCCAAGTACGTTAGCTCCTCCCACCTGGTAGGTTCTAGGCATGGAACTCAGGTTGCAGGCTTGGCAGGAAGTGCCTTTACCCTCTGAGCTATCAACACGCTTCGAAGTCATGCTGGGTACTCACCAAGGTAAGAGCATAGATGAGTATCCACATTCTGTCTGGCTCTGAGAACCCAAGACTCCATAGAGGAAATCCAGGGGCCCCAAGCGATCTATCCTGGACAAGCCAAATGTCCACACCACTGATGACTGTCCCAACAGAGTCTATCTGAGAGCCAGGCTGGCCCACTGCCAGACTGAAGAATAAAAAGCCTACATCAGAACTGAGCCCTCCACTAAGGAGATGGCCAAGTTAGTAATGTGTTTGTCTACATCCTAGACAGTAGGGCGTTTGTCTGTCTGTCTTTCCTCCTAAACTGTGAGTTCTATGAGGCTCCACTGTGATCTGTATATCTCTCTGAGCAAACACCTCACACACCGTGGGCAGGTACTAAATGTATATGGACCATGTTATCAGCTGCAGCCCTGAAGAGAAGTAGCACACTGGGGGACCTCTCCTAGGCTAAGGCATGACAACTGGATCAGCTGTGAACAGGAGACAATCTGAACCATACCGGTCTCCACGTGTACATTTTGTGCCTGCTGCCTTTGTGAGTATTCCTGTCTTGAAACACTAGATAAATGTCTTATCCAAATAGCCATTTAAAATCACTGACTCTGGGACAGACTCTGTCCTTCACCGGGTTCTCCTTTAAACTTTGCAACTCCAAGGTCTGGTTTAGCAGAGAGCTGGAAAAGTTCCTTGTTGCTAAGAAACCAGGAACCAAATTACCAGCTCACAAAAGACCCTGCGAAAGCCAGTAAAAACAACAAATCAGAGCCAGGTAGAGAATGGGCATATTCAGACATCAAAGTCAGGGGGATAACACTAGGAAGTGCTAACTGGGAATGACAATTAAAAATATTCTTCACACTGAATCGCCAAGATGCGCTATAGGGAGCTAAGCTCTGAGGTTTTTTGTCTGCCTGAATGAAACAGCAGGGGAGCCCTTTCCAGTCCTGAAATTCTGGATCTAAGAATCAGAAAGAAAAACAAACTGTCCGCATTGATAAGGAGGTAAAATACAGGGAAACAGACTGCCTCCCTTTCAGCTTTCCATTCCAGGATGGAAATGGGGTGCCTGTAGTCATGACCCAGAAAAAGCCTGCAAACAAAAGCTCCCTTCTGGCAAGGTCTGATCACTGCTGGTCTGAGCCCCACCCTCACCCCCCCAAATCACAACCTACAGCGCTGACCCCACAGAAGTCACCAACAGACACAGTGAGCTAAGCTC
>JADRCH010000108.1:1863007-1873007 GCA_019843965.1 Rhynchomys soricoides | reverse complement strand
AAGTCATGTATTACTAAAACAGCAAAGCTGGCCTGTCTTTCTGATCAACACCCCCCATGGGACTAAGCAGTGGTCTCAGGAGATGAGTGCTCTCAGGCTGCCTTACTCTGGGGATCCCTGTCCCCTACACTATCACTTACCCTGTGTGACTGGCAGTAGAAGAGGGTAATGTATCCTGATAGCAGCAATCCTGAAGAGAGACCTACACTGTCTCCTGGATAGCTTGCCAATTACCTTCCATGAGACTTACTGTCACCCATCTTTCCTCCTGTCCAGTTGTAGTTTGAATGTGAAATGTCCCCACGAGCTCATGTGTCCTGATATACTTGGTCCTCAGCAGCGGCTGTTTTATTTAATTCCATAACTAAAGGTTATAGAGTCTTTAGTTATAGTCTGACTGGAGGAAGTGAGTCACTGGAGGTGGGCCTTGAGGCTATATGGGTCAGCCCCACTTCCTGTCCACTCTCTGCTGCTTCTTCCTTGTGGATGTAATGTGACTAGTTGCTTTGAGGTCCAGCACCATGCCTTTCCCACTGTGATGGACTGACACCCCTGCCCCTTCAGACTGTGAGTAGCAATGGTTCTGGTTAGGTCAAGAACAAAAGAAAAAATAACTTACCCAGCTGTGGTGGTTTAATATGTTTGGCTCAGGGAGTGGCACTATTTGGAGGTGTGGCCCTGTTGGAGTAGGTGTGTCACTGTGGGCATGGGCATTAAGACCTAGCTGCCTGAGAAGTAAGTCTTCTCCTGGTTGCCTTTGGAACAAGATGTAGAAGTCTCAGCAGCTCCTGCACCATGCCTGCCTGGACTCTGCCATGCTCCTGCCTGGATGATAATGGACTGAACCTCTGAACCTGTAAGCCAGTTCCAATTAAACATTGTCCTTATAAGAATTGTCTTGGTCATGGTGTCTGTTCAGAGTAGTAAAACCCTAAGACACCTGCCCTCACTGACCTGCTTCCTCTCATTCTGCCAACATTTCCTGGAAACACTTCCTCACAGTTTTACCCAAGTCCTTGGGGTCTGCTACTGAGGAAACTAACCTAAGACAGACAAACATGGCTCTGGAGATCCACAGCGTAAACTGTGAAGAGAGCAATGAGAAGACCCTCCCCTCCCCTTTCACAAAGAGCCTGTCTCTCCCGTGAGTTTGACCCTTCCGACACCTCCTGGCTATTAAATGGGGATTTGACTGCCAAGCTTTTCGCCTTGGCCCTGACCCCATCCAAGAGCAGAGCCAAGATTCAAACCCACTTGGCTGAAGGTGTCGCATTTTCCCCTACCCCTATAGGTGAGAACACCCTGACTGAGTGTTCTGTCCCTTCCAGAATTCACACCTCTCTGCATTTTGAATGTCAAGAGCTCATAGGCCCACCTTTTGTCTTTGTGCAGAATCTCCCTCCCCTATAATTCATCAAAGACTAACAGCAGTGGCTCTGAAATCACATCAAGTCCCTCCAAGGCTGCAGACATAATTCACCAGGCTCAAAGTCCCAACCAACTTCATTGCCCCGTGCTGCTGCTGGCTTTACAGACTTCTCCCCATACCTTAATTCATTCTCCTCTTAGTGATGTTTATTCTCTTCTTTCCGATTGGAAAACCTTTCCTCGATGGAGGGGAAAGAGGCACACTAGTAATTAGGCTTCACTGCATTCAATGTTTTTGGTGGACATTCAATAACTTTCTCTAAATAATGCCTTAATATTTTTGTTAGGATTTACTTATTTTTATTTTATGAATATGAGTGTTTGCTGGATGTATGTCTGTGCACCGTGTGCATATAGTACCAACAGAGGCAGCAGATCTCCTAGAACAGGAGTTACAGGCAGTGTGAGCCATCACATCCATCCCGGGGACTGCACTCAGATCCTCTATAAAAGCAGCAAGCTGATCCGTCTCTCCAGCCCTGCCTATACTTAATCTTTGCTTGCCAAACAGAGATAAACAGCACACCTTGAGCCTATCACCTTTAGCTCACAAGAGGTAGAATACTTCCTACCTTGCTTCCTACAGATGGTCCACAGCTGGATCAGCTCTCATCCATCATTTAGGAGATCCAAAGACCTGTCGCCCAATCTTAATGTCCATGGCCACTTTCAAACCATAAACCAGTTGTTTTGAGTTCTATCTGTGTCCTGTCCTGCTGACAGCTATTGCTCCTTATCTTCAGTTCCTCTCTTCCTAAGAAAACAAAGAGCTCGGAGTCCTGACCTTTGCCCTACATTTTTGCTTTGTTTTGTTTATTGTGTTTTGTTTTGTTTTGTTTTGAGGTGTCTCTGGGTTTCTCTGTGTACCCCTGGCTGTCCTGGAACTTGCTCTATAGACCAGGCTGCCCTCGATTTTAAAAATCTGCCTGCCTCTGCCTCCCAAGTGCTGAGATTAAGGGCGTGCGCCACCACAGCCAGAGATCTCCTTTGCTTTTTTTTTTTTTTTTTTTTTTTTCCCCCTTAAAAACTAGTGTGATGGCTAAACTCAGTAACCAACTTAATGGGATCTGGAATCAACAGAGAGGTGTTTCTGGGGAGGCCAAACTGAAAGGAGAAGACACACTTCCAGACTGAGCAGAACTATCCAGTGGCAGTCTGGGTATAAGGAAGTCCAAGGGAGACGCAACGAAGCTTTGCCCACCTACCTTCACTCCTAGCTGGTGAATGCATCTACTATGTTGTTGCTGCAGCTTCTAACCTGAGTCGGACACCAACAACACTCCAGGAGTGCTCTAGCCTTCAGCACCAGAGTGGGATCGCTGAGACACCCTGCCATCCAGGCTGAACAACTATCACATTCTCAGACTCTCCAGTGTCAGGCACTGCCTGACTACCCATCGGGTATCATGTAACACAACCTAATAAATCCCCTTTGTAACAAGTATCCATTCTATTCCTCTAAAGAACTCCAACTAACACAGCTGGGCTCCTGCAACCGTTCTCCACCCTGCTGAGAAGACCTACTGTTCCTTCATTGGAAACACATGCATCCTGCAAAGCCTTTGGGGGCAGTTTCTGGGGTCACTTGAATTTTCAGGCTCTCCAGGCTAGAAGCCTCTCCAGTACCCTGGCATCTGGCTAAGATTCTGCTTCCGTTTCTCACTATTTTCCTTCCATGTTCATGCTTTGCCTTTTTAATCTAGCCGTGAGAGAGATCCACCTAGTTCTTCAGTTAAATTACCCCTTCCCCTCTCCACTGGCTCAGTGCTTTTTGAAAGCAACAATACCAGAGAAAGTAAATGAGGATCTAATGAAAATAGTTACCTGCAGGGCATGGGTGGGGGAGGAGCGGAAGAGTTGGGAGCAGGACCATTACCCCCCCCCCCAGTGTGCTTTTTTCATATGCAAACTTTTTTCAAGCATTTAAATGCTTTTTTCATACTCGTGGCAAGGTTTTCAAAAAAAGGAAAACCCAAAGTTGAATTTTTAACAGGCATGAAGGAGTCTAACTGTAAAACAAACCATAGAGAAACCTGTCATGAAATGCAAGCAATTCTGGACAGTTTCTAACCACCCACCTTTAAGCAGATACATTCTAGCTTAAAAAGCAAAGAAACAATGTGTTCTCCTGACTCTGAGGGCTTAGTGATTGCAGCATGGGTGCCCTTGTCTGCTGTCTAAAAGCACTCCCCTGTGTTGCAGGATACAGAGAGCCAGGAAACCTGTTAATCCCATGGCGAATGAGGAAACCATGTCAGTGGCAGCACCAGAAGGGGACGCAAGATGCTCGGTGCTGGATTTGAATCGGGAGCATCAATGAGCGTTCAAAGTTTGTATTTGTGTGTTTGAGTACATGTGCACATGCAGGGTCGTGTTGCTCATGAACGTTTATGTGCAATGCATATGTGTGCACATGTGTGTGGAAGCCAGAGGTCATCTGACATCTTCCTTTATTGTTCTGCACCTTGTATTTTTAAGATGGGATGTCCTCGATAAACTGGAGTGCTCCAGTTCACCCAGGCTGGCCAGAAATTGCGCTGTCTCTCCTCATCAATATAGATGCATACCACAGAACCTGGAGTTCTTACGGGAGTGCTGGGAATGAATTTCAGGTTCCCTTGTTTACTGGCAAGTACTTCAATGACTGAGCCATCACTTCAGCCATAAATTCAATATTTTTTTAAAAAGTTTTTTTTCTTACCTCCACCTGTTGTGTTTTTGTTTGTTTGTTTGTTTGTTTTTTGTTTTTGTTTTTCGAGACAGGGTTTCTCTGTGTAGCCCTGGCTGTCCTGGAACTCACTCTGTAGACCAGGCTGGCCTCGAACTCAAAAATCCTCCTGCCTCTGCCTCCCAAGTGCTGGGATTAAAGGCGTGTGCCACCACTGCCTGGCGCACCTGTTTTGTTTTATAAAAAAGAAGGAAACAGGATATGTTTGTAGAGCTCGGTATGGTGCAGTGGAAGGGGGCCTCTGCAGGTCCACGCTGAGGCATCCCCTCCCCTGAGGTACGAGCCATAGGATAGGTTTAGTATAGAATCGAGTTTATTTAGGGGCACAGGAAGGGGAGTTGAGAAGGGAGTAGAGACAGAGAAAGGCAGACAGAAACAGAGAGAGTAGACGCATGGTGGGGGGGGGGAATAGGGAGAAAGGGGTCAGGGAGAGAAGAGAGTCAGAGAGAATGAGAGAGTTAGAGAGCCAAGAGAGGACAAAAGACAAACAGCCCCTTTTATAGTAAGCCTGGCCTACCTGGCTATTTCCAGATAGCTGCTGGGTGGAGCCCAGAAGGAATGCTAACATTCCTCTGTTTGGGTTTAATTTTTAAAAGGAATAACTAGAAAGAGGTGATGGTGAAGCAGGAATAGGTTGTGATCGTTAGTTACTTCCTGCTAACTTTGGGGTGACGTGTCTCTGGGAAACCTAAGAAAATGGACATGGAGATGTTGGTCTAGTCTTAGGAGAGTTGGCTGTTTCCTTGCTGTCCAGGGTCTGTGGAACCATCTGTAGGTAGAAGGAGCAGGTGCAGTAGAAGTGTCTGCATCTGTGAGAGTAGATTAGAACATCTGTAAGCATCCAGCTTCTCTGGAGCTGTCCTGGATGTAGATTTTGAGTAAATGCCTGGGCTTGACAAGATACTGAAACACACACACACACACACACACACACACACACACACATATACACACACACACATTAGAGGTAGAAAATAAAGTTAAGTACGTTTGGGGGGAAAAAAAAATCTCCTTAGGTGTACATTTGAAACCCTTAGGTCTTGGTGGTTGGGGTGATGGGAGTCCCAATCCCAGGACACAGGAGAAGAATCCCATCCTCTGGGATAGGTAGCAAGTGGGAACTTAGACTATTGATAGCCAGGTGTACTTACCTGGATGGAGTCTGTTTGGTCCATGAGAGTAGATCTGGTTTGGTTTTCTGAAGCTCATAAGTTCATATAAGAAATAAATTTGTTAACAGCATAAACAGTCTTTCAGACGAGCTTAGAGAAGACAAAAATCTTTTGTGGAGCAGAAGGAGCAAGAAGGGCTGTTTCTTTCTATGAGATTGAATGTTTACAATTTAAAACATTTTAAGTTTACATTTAAAAGACAATTAAGGAAACTCAAAACTTTGACCTTGTGAATATGACAATTGATCATATAGTTTAGCATGAGAAACACCTTAAGTCTATGGTTAAAAGACAACCAAAGAAGACTTAAAATTTGAACTTGTGATTATAAAAGTTGAAGCATAATGGAATGCTTTATTAGGGTTAGACTAGTTTATAAGAACTCTACTGGGTAAGTTAGAACGATGGCACAACAAGGGGAGGAAATAGGAAGCATTTAGTCACCGGGAACTGAGTTTAGATAAGGAAGTAACAGAAGGTTACATCTGGGAAAGGTTACACTGAACTTGTGTATCCTTTAGCGAGAAGCCTGTGAGCAAGGCAAAGCTGTCTGTCTTTTTTATAAGAGATATGGTAGTCTTAACTAGTTAACAAATTGACTAATGAGCTAATAAGGTAGTGACTACCTTGGGGTAAGGAGCTAGGTCTGTTTTCTAGCTGTCAAGCTATAGTTAGCTTAGCTATCAGTGTAGTCAGAAATCTGGGAAGAATAAATTATAATCTAGATGTCATATATTGATTAAAATGACAGAGGTTGGTCTATAGTCTACTACCAAAACAGTTCCCAGGTCCCTGTGGTCTCTATCTTAACTTGGGCAGTCAGTCTGGCTATCAGGCCCAGAAGATGAGGAGCTTTTTTCCTGTGGAGTAGGAACATGGGAAAAATGATTCACCTTGTCATGGGCATTTAACTCTCTGTGTCTCCTCTGTTCGTCCACAGTGTAGGCCAAAACCTGGCAGCAGGCAAGGCAATGGAGCAGTGTTTCTCAGTGGTTATCATACCGCAAGCTAGGTAGAATCTTGTTTCTGTGCCCATATCTTCTCAGAGACCTTGAGGGGGAAACTGTTAGGCTTTGGGAGTTTCTGTTTATCATAATAAGCTTAAACATTTGACGTTATATTTAGCAGATTTATGACAAGATTGAGAGCCTGTATCTACTAAGCATACCTGAGTTAGACCACCTGTGTTTGTTTAATTATTTGTTCTAGATTTATCTAGCAAATTGTAACTTAAGAGTGGTAGAAAAACCGAGGCTAAACGTATCTTTAAGGCAGTAGTCTTTAACCTTTCTGCTGTTGCAAATCTGAATTGGGACATGTTTTTAGAGGCCTTAAGCAGGTCTCTAAACAGAGATGTTTGCCCATAACAAAGATAGCGAACGGTCTTGGGACTGCCTTTAGTTAAGGTGGCACTGAAGCTGAAGCTCCACCTGAGGAGAGTCACGTGTTTGTTCTATCTCAGAACAGATGGCAGACATCCATAAGTATCTTAGAATGGAATAGCAGAAGCATGATAGCGACAAACATAAAGATGAATCTAAGTGGTGCAGTGTGAGGTGCACTACATGTCTTGGCAGCAGGCGGTGGTGGTGGCTGTGGTCAGGGAAGCGTGGAAGCATAGGCAGCAGCTCAGCAGAGCAGAGTACTCGGCAGGGAGCAAGAGAGTGGGGAACATGGCGGAAAGCGCACATAGGCAGCAGAATCAAGGGTTCGAGAAACTGGGAGTGGCAAGAGAATGAGGGGGAGGGGAAAAGCCTATGGATCAATGGCAAGAGAGTTGTAAAAGTTTTCCTTTGGAAGTGTCATTAAGTAGACATTTAGAGCTATTGGTTTGTAGATAATGGGGCCAAATTTAGCCTGTAAATTAGACAGGGAGGCTTGGAGGTAAAGACATTTTGTTCTGGGTGAGAGGAGAAGCTAGAGACTTACCTGTTCTGGCATCCTAAGGAAAAATGCAGTAGCTAGAAACAGCGGCAGCTGGTCCAGATTATCACATTATCATGTGATAAAATGTGGCTGAGCTCTGGCCAATTTTTGGTTTTGCAGCAGTGAGAAAAAGGAACCAACTCAGAGAAGAGGGAAAGTTCTCACCCAAGGGGAAATGTCCTAGAACGAAGGGCCAATGGGAACGCCAGTCATGAAGACTGTGAATGACTTCAATCTCAGGGATTCTAGGGTGGCTGCAAGCTCAACGGCCCTTCCCTGGGACCAGGGGACATTTATGCTGACTAGTGTGGGGAGGAAGCTTACCAGTTCATCAATTCACCAGTATTTGGATGGATGGCCATCGGATCGCTGGCTAGAAAGTCTGTGTGGCAGCGGGAGATGTGAACCTTCAAGTTTCTATCCAAGTCTCACAGCACCAATGTTATGTTTTATTAAAAAAAAAAAAAAAAAGAAAGAAAGAAAGAAAGAAAAGGAGACAAAGATATGTTTGGTAGAGCTCGGTATGGTGTGATGGGAGTGGGGCCTCTGCAGGCCCAGAAGAAGAAGCAGCTGGCCAGAAACACATGGGGGTGGGGAGTGAGGATGGGAAGAGAGGGAGAAAGGGGTCAGGGTGGGAAGAGAGTCAGACAGAGTAAGAGAGTTAGAGAGTTAGGAGGGGGCAAACAACCCCTTTTATAAGTAAGCCAGGCCTATCTGGCTATGGCCAGGTAACTGCTGGGTGGAGCCCAGAAGGAATGCTAACACCACCCACTAATAAAACCAACAAATAGCCAGATGTGGTGGCACATGCTATACCTCCCAGCCTCTGGAGGCTGAGTCAGGAGGACAGGGAAGGAAGGGAAGCAGGGAGGATAAAGAGAGACAGGGGAGGAGAAGAAGGAGGGGAGAAGGAGAAAGTAGAGGGAAGGAGGGAGGGACGGAGGGAGGGGGAGGGAGGGGGAGGGAGGGAGGGAGGGAGGCAAGCAGCAGTACTCCACAATAACATTCGAAACAGGATCTTGGCTATTTTTTTTTTATGTCATTCTCTGTGACAGGAATTAGGGCTCCTCAGAGGTGTGCCCTATCAATCCATCACAGAGCAGAGAAAGTACAAGCCTGGAACATCAAGTTGTCCTGAAAGCCCAGACTGTGCTCAAACACCAGTGGTGACTTGGCAGGGGTCCCAGGGCCAACCTGAGAGGCCAGTCACAGACTGTGAGCACTAATGCTTGTCATGAGCTAAGACCATGAATTATACAGTCTTCTTGAGCACATGAGGACATGCACATGGGCTGTCCTCTTTACAGAACAGCTGCTGGGGGGAAGGGGGAATGATAAAATTGAAAATTAGCTTTTTACAGGCATTTCCCCATGAGGGTTGGCAGTGTGTCTGTTACCACCTGGTGCAAGATGGATCAGGCACTCATCCAGTCTAAAGCTCTCACTCCCCCTCAGGTTCCTTATTAACGAGAGAGGGGCAAACGTCTGGTGGATAGCTATGGAAGACACCAATTAACCAGATGCTCACACAGCCTCTAATAGCAGAATCACCTGACACAATAAGCACACAAGCACTGAAAGGGAGGTGTTCTCAACCAAAGCACTTCATCTCCACCTCAATCAGGAAATGGGTGTGGAGATCTAGGTTGGATGCCCTGCAAGAGACCAGTGGCACAGAGGGCTTCCCAGAGAACAGTCAGTGTCCACAAAGTTCAGATCATTTTTTTTTTTTTTTGGTTCAAGGTTCAAAAAGAAAGAGGTACTGAAAGATACGATCCTTGCCCGGAAGTAGCCACAATGGGGAATTTTAAATTTGAATAAGACTGAATGTGAACCAGTATCAGCCTGTGTATCTCTGGAGCCACCCTATGTTTGTGTGGGAGAATCGTTTGGAAGACACACACTAGCATGCTCAATGGGAAGCATTGGTATGTCTCCAGCTTACACTCAAATGATTCAGATTTGTTTTGTGTTTTAAACAGTTTCTTGTAGCCCAGGCTAGCCTCAAAGCTGCTTTGTAATCCAGGATGGTCTTCAGCTTCTGAGCCTTCTGCATCTACCTCCAGAGTGCAGGAATTACAGATGTCAATCAATTCCTGTGCCTATTTCCTTATGATCCTGAGGATCCAACCAGAGCTTTATTCATGCTAGACGAGGTCTCTACCAAAATGAACTACAGCTCCAGACCATAATGCAAAATTTTAAATAGAGAGAAAGTGAAAAACAGCCAAGATAAATGACAGAAGCCTGAAGTTCCCTGCACATGCTCCTGCCATGCTCAGCGCCTGAGGCAGAGTCCTGCTTTATACCACAGGGAGGTCTAGAATTTAGACCTTAGAGCTTAGGTAGCCTAAGCTAGCCCTGAATTCAGTTTTTCTGAAAGTGAGAGAAATGGAGGCAAGATGGACACAAATAGGCTAAAATATCAGTCACTACTCACATCCTATATTTATTTGCCTCAGTTTCCTATTCTGTAACGTGGAGGTGATTATGTATACTGTGGGGACATATTGAGCTAGAAAAAGCTAATTTAATTGGGCATGCAACACATACCTTTAATCCCATTACTCAGGAGGCAGAGGCAGGTCTGTGAGCTTGAGGCCATCCTGGTCTACATAGAGAGTTCTAGGCCAACCAGGGCTACATCCTGAGACCCTGTCTAAGGGAGAGGAGGGGAGGGGAAGAAGAAGGGGAAGGGAGAGGGAGAGGGAGAGGGAGGGGGAGGGGGAGGGGGAGGGGGAGGGGG
>JADRCH010000108.1:1816007-1861971 GCA_019843965.1 Rhynchomys soricoides | reverse complement strand
CTCTCTCTCTCTCTCTCTCTCTCTCTCTCTCTCTCTCTCTCTCTGCCTTTCTCTGTCTCTACTCCCTCCTCAACTCCCCTTCCCATGCCCTAAATAAACTCTGTTCCATACTAATCAGTCCTATGGCTGGTACCTCAGGGGGATGGGATGCCTCAGCACGGGCCTCCAGAGGCACCCCCTTCCACCTCACCATACCAGCTTCTACCAAAACATATCCTGCCCTCTTTTCTTTTTTCTTTTTTATAAAACACAATAGAAAGAGTCTCTTGCATGGAAGTGGTCAAACAGGGGAGGAAGGAGTCAGGAAGCTCCCCCTCTTATGGACTGTGCTCAGTTGTCATGATTCAGACTATGGAATCAGATACCAAGGTTCAGACCCCAACAGTGCCCATTGCTAATGTTATAGCCTTGGGGAACCCCCTCAACCTCTCTATTTCCACGATGTCAGTGAGGTAGCTGTCTTAAGAGTTACCTTCAGGCTTCAATGAGGTACTGATCCTTATACAGTGCTTAACCCGATTCTCAGCACTGGAGAAATCTCTGTAAATGTTTAATACTATCATGAATATTTCAAGGACACCCGAAGCCTGACTCCTCCGCCAGCTTGTCTCAGAGTCTGCTCAGGGTCCTGGGGTTCATCAGTGCTCTGGGTGTGAGTTGTGGTAGATAGACAGACTCGTACCATTTGTTTGAAGAAAACACCTACCCTACTTCTGGACAAACATCTGGAGAGTTTCCTCAGAGAGAAAAGACTAAAAAACATAAAACCCTGCCAGCCTGACTCCTCCTCTAGATGACAGGACTGTGTCCCAAGTATAAATCTCACCCTTTCTGAGCTCTACAACTGTTTTGAGTTTAAATCATGCAGGCAAACTTGGGAGATATGTAAATTAGCACAAACTCCACAAAGAGCAAAGTACAAGTAACTTTTAAAATTTTATACCTTCCTCAAACTTGGTTTCTAGGCTTATCATACACCTATGCCTACTTGCATGCCAAATGATGCCCACAGAATTTATTCATTACAGTGAAGAGCAGAACGCAACCTAAATGTCCACTCACTTGTTCGATAATCGATGTCTGTCTTACAGTGTAATATTACACAACTCTAAAAACATGAGACATTCTAGGCTGGGCTGGCAAATGGCTCGAGTCATTATTGATAAGCTGACAACCTGAGTTTGATCCTCAGGACCTGTCTTAGTCAATGTTCTACTGCTGTGAAGAGTCAACGTGACCAAGGAAAGAACTTCTTATAAAGGAAAGCATTTAATTGGGGCTGGCTTACAGTTTCAGGGGTTTAGTCTATGAGTCAGGAAGCCTGTGGCAGGCAGGCTGATGTAGTGTAGGGACATAAAGGGCTGCATCTGGGGCAGAAAGAGAGAGAAATTGGGCCTGGCTTGGGCTTCTGAAACCTCAAAGCCCACCCCTCAGTGGCTCACTTACTCCAACAAGGCGACACTTATTAATCCCTTCAAATAGTGCCACTCCCTAGTGACCAAGCCTTCGAATCTATGAGCCTATAGAAACCATTCTCTTTCAGACCACCCAGGACCCATGCAACAGGAAAAGAGAACCAGCTCCTGCAAATTGTTCTCTGGCATCCACACATGTGTTTTGACACATGAGCCGAGCACCTACTATCACAAAGACACACACACAAAATAACTGTTTGGGTTTGTTTTTTTTTAATGTTTTTAAAAATCCGAGCTCAGCCGGGCAGTGGTGGCACACGCCTTTAATCCCAGCACTCGGGAGGCAGAGGCAGGCAGATTTCTGAGTTCAAGGCCAGCCTGGTCTACAGAGTGAGTTCCAGGACAGCCAGGGCTACACAGAGAAACCCTGTCTTGAAAAAAAAAAACAAAAACAAAAAACAAACAAACAAAAAAAACCAACCAAACAAACAAACAAAAACAAAAAAAAAATCTGGGCTCAGTGGTAGAGCACCCACTTAGCACATACGAGAGCCCAGGGTCAATTCTCAGCACTGTAGCAGAGGGAAAAATCTATGAGCATTATAGAAAGTTCTAGTTGGTTTTCTAACGCTGTTCTAAATACTTGAGACCAAAGCAATTTGGCGAGCAAAGGGCTTATTTGGCTCAGAAGTCCATTGTTGAGGAAGGGTATGGCAGAGACCTGGAGGCAGGAGCTGAAGCTGAGGCCATGCAGGAGCACTGTTTGCTGGCTGGCTGGCACGCTTGCCTGCTCACCTACCTTTCTTACAAAGCCTAGGCTCACTCACGTGACTGAGGATGGATGGTATCCCTCCAGGGCTTGGGCCTCCTAAGTCCACAAGAAGACTCCATCAGATATTTGATGAGGGCAATTCTTCAACTGGGGCAACCCTCTTCCTGGGTGTGTCAAGTTGACAAAAATACACCAGCACCCAAGTCCGTTACTAAGTAAGACCCTGAACTATACAGATAAAGAAGGGGAAAATGAGGAAGAGTGATGTGGATCCTTCCCACATCTCTTTAATATGCGTAAAGTAACTGGGAAAGAAAGCTCCAGAAATCCTAATGTCTTAGGGAGAGAACCAACAAGTCAAAAGACAAGATTATCCCTGACTCCCCTCTTATGCACCCTAAATCTTTAAGGATGGGCATTATGTAAATTTAAGAGAACTAGCACTGGAGTCAGACCAGTTGAAAGCCTAAGTGGCCCTGTCCCACCACTGCAGGCCAGCCATTTAATCTCCCTAAGCCTCTGCTTCTTCCTATGAATGACAATCCTATGAAATGACAAAGCCTTGAAAGCCGGCCAGTTGGGAGCACTCTGAGACATTTGAAAAACAAAATGAATAGCCTGATAGCCACCAAAAGGTTTACATTTTCATAAATGCAAGCTGAGTCTTAATTTGTCTCTCCCCTACTTAGATTACTGGAGGCAAGGGTGGGGTCTGGCGGTGGGCAGAACAAAAACAACGACAACAACAACAAACCCATAAGGATTGTCCTGCGTGGATGGAGGACATGGCCCCCTAGTTTATATGACGTGGAGTGTGGAGTTCATCCCACTCATTGTCCAAGTCTCCATCCCAAGACATGGGATCCTTAGCAAGGATCCTGTGACCTAAACAAGGCAAATACTTACAGTGTCCTTTTACATATGGGGACCATCCCAGGGAGCTGTACATGGGCATAAAGGTGCCCATCAACCAACCCTGAGTCTACAGAGAAGTGAAAAGGCTACAAGTTTGCAAAGAAAATATAGAATCCTGTCTCTTCACCTCATCAGCTGCACCGTGACCACACCTTCCAGGGCATTGAGATCATCAGAGCTACTCGGCTGGGTACCATATGATTGAGAGCTTCAGGCTCAGTGGCAGGGATGTGAAGGAACTCTTCCTCGGGAGTCAGAGCCACCGGAACACAAGGCCATGCGCCACACTCGGAAGCAGGGAGGGATGGATACTACTCAGCTTGTTCTCTCTGTTTTATTCAGTCTGAGACCCCAGTTCATGGAATGATCCCACCCTCAGAGTGGGTCTTCCCTCTTCACTTAAACCTGTCTGGAAACACTCAACAAGCACACCCAGAGGCCTGTTTCCATGATGATTCTAAATACAGTCAAGTTGATTGGTTTTGGACCCCAGACAAGGGACTGAGGTGCATATTTTACACATCAAAGCAGACCTGGCCTCCAGGTTCTGCCAACATCCCTCAGTTCCTACCTGGCATACCCTGCCCCAACCTTGTACTTGGGCTGTCCTTCCCCCAGAGGCTCCTCCCTATCCCTATATAATCTAAACATTCTCCTCCTCCTCTTCCTTTTTCTCTTTCTCCTCCTCCTCCTCCTCCTCTTCCTCCTCTTCTTCTTCTTCCTTCCCTCCTTCCCTCCCTCCCTCCCTCTCTCTCTCTCTTTCTCTTCTGTCTTCTCTCTCTGCAGCACACACCCTTTCTTTCTTTCTTTTCTCCCTCCCCCCTTTCTCCCCATGGTGACTCCCCTGGCCTCCTTCCTTGGGGCCAGTAAACTCGTCCCCCTGAGAGCAGTTTACCGATAAACCTGCCTTTAATATAATCTAACTGGCTTGAATTGGCTCATTTCACCAGTGGAGAAATAGCCTATCACAGACAAGGAAGATTATCACACTTACACGTTCCCCTCACAGGAAAGTGGTGGCTTGCACAGAATATTTCTGTTTACTGGGCCTGCATTGTAGGCACAGGGTCTTTCTTCCATTGGCAATTTCACAGGCTATGATTTCAAAATTAGGAGGCCAGGGTCCAAGAGGGGCAAGGATACAAGATGGGAAGCAGGGTGAAGGAGAGATTTGGCAAAGGTCCCTGGAATAATGCAGGAAAAGATGAGGCCTGTCCAGAGTAACTGGTTGAGACAGATGTGTGTCCCAGAGGCAGGGATTTGGGATGAAAGCCAGGCTGATGCCTGGAGGAGAGAGGGGAAAATGAACCAGCAGGTATGCCCCACTCATCATCAACAGGCTCTGTTACTCCCTCAATCCCACTCTTTCTTATGAACCTTAATTGTTTCAGAGACGGAGTCAACAACCATTCTCCATAAAGTTAAAAGACCTGGACCCCAGGAGTCTGGTGACAGTGGGTACACTTGTTCTGTGGAGGATGAGCTCCTCAGTCCTCCTGGAAGCACAGAGTGGGGAACTACCTTATTGCCTTCATGGTTTTGTGTGTGTGTGTGTTGGAGGAGGGGCATGTGTGCATGCCAGTCCTTGCCGGTGCCCACAGAGACCAGAAGGAGGCATCAGATCCCTTGGAGCCAGAGTCAAAGGTATTTGTGAGCCACCTAATGTGAGCCCTGGGATCACAACCAGTTCTGGTCCTCTGATAGATCAGTAAGTACTCTTAACCACTGAGCCATCTCTCCAAACCCACCACTTCCAATCTTCTTCCAGGAAAGGCTCAGGAAGAGAAAGTCATCCAGGTACAGATTACGATGACTCCCCTTGAAGAAGCTAACCTGGTTGCCATGTTTTTCAGTCCATAATAGACTTGGTCTGTCCTTATTTACTGTTAGGAAGCAAACTAGTTTCCGTAGCATATAAACCTATACATGTGAAAAATATCATAGAATTATGTATAAAGATACACACTAAGAAAATGGGTATAAATCTTTCTCTCTGCCTGTGAGCAATTGGTTCCCAGACTCCTGCAGACTCAGTTACACAGATGTTCTCAACCTCTGTATAAAATCATGCAATGATTACAAATATGCATATCCCCCTGTATATATGATACCATCTCCAGATGACTTATAATGCTTAACGCTGTGGAAATGTTATGTAAAAATACCCTTACATGTATTGTTTAGGGAGTAATGATGGGGTAGTTGTGACCATACTAATTATTTGAAGACCTTCTTCACCATCATTTGCTCCCTTCCTAAAACTAGCACAGGCAGTCTAGAGAGATAGCTAAACAGTTAAACCCATATTGCCCTTTGCAGAGGACGTGCGTTAGATTCCCAGCACCCGAGTTAATAGTCACACCAGCCTGTAACTCCAGCTACAGGGGATCTGTTGCCCTCTTCTGGCCCTCCACAGACACTGCAGTGACTTGTGTGTACCCCACACAGACACACATACATACACATAATTTTTAAGATGATAACATAAATCTTTGAACTAGCGTGTGCTACTAATACAAAATATAATGGTAAAACAATGAGCTTCATTGTGAGTGATGTTCGTCTGTGCAGATGATCTGCTTCATTTCTGTTCACCCCTGTTAGCCCTCGCCCCTTTCTTCCTCCCTTCCTCCATGTCTCCGCTTTCTACTTTAACATCCTCTTTGTTTCCAGCTGAGATCTTTTTGCAAATGCTTTCTTGTTAAAAGTCTTTTGGGGTTTTTTTTGTTTGGTTGGTTTGGTTTGGTTTTTTTGCTTTTAATCTGTGTCTTTGTATAGGTTTGTGCATTTAAGTGTGATATCCATGGAGGCCCGCTTCCCCGGAAAGAAAGTCACGAAGCAGTCATGAGCTTCCCAATGTCGATGATGGGAACTGAACCTAAGTCCTCTGCAAGATCAGAAAGTGCTCCTGATCAGTTGAGCTGTCTCTCCAGCCCTCAATAGCTTCAGTTCATGGCTGTCTGGCTCCTCAGACATAGAACCTGAGAGACAAAGGAAAGGCTGCTCTTGAGAGGCTGGGGATCTGAGGACATGTGTCTTGTTAACTGTATTATGCCCATGTTCTCTTTATGGTTTTGATAATGCACTAGTTAGTCAGATGCCACCCTCAGGGTGAATGGCAAGTCCAGAGGAGCCCTCTGTTCTGTTTTGGCAACTTCTTGAAGTCTGTAATTTTTTCAAAATAAGAAGCTGGAAAAGCCATGTGTATAGAAACAGCCTATTGAAATTACATGGCCAGAAAGAGCAAGAGGAAGCCCCCTGTAGTTCCTGGTGTGGCAGTACAATCGTGGTTCCGGTCTACACAGGGCATTAACAGAGGGCCCTGCTCACAATGGTTCATTACCATTATGGCTTTTAAACTTCAGAATGGTGTGAAAGCAAGCTGCGCTGTATTTCAAATGTTGGTCTTTCCCAGGCTGGCACTATGCAATTTCACCTCTGTCTTCTTGCCAGGCAGTAGCAGCTTCAGGTCAGCTAGGTGATTGTAGAGAAAATGATCTATATTGATCACACTCCTCACATTTGTGGTACACTGTGGTTTGTGTTCTCATGACTCATCACATTTACAAAACACCTGTGTGTGCCCAATGTCAGGACAGCAAGCCAGGCATGGCCATTCGTGAGAGACAGGACTTACACAGTTGACACTCTCGACTCTCTTAAAGAAGTGAATTGGTGATGGATTATTGGTGTGATTAAATCTACTGTCTTCACAAAGAAAAGCACTACACCGACTGATGCTATCAAGAAAAAGAAAAAAAATTTTTAAAAAAATGCAGGGGGAAAAATTGAAGGACCCGAAGAGGGCAGGAACTCCACAGGAAGATCAACAGAGTCATCTAACCTGGACCCTTGAGGGGGGATCCCCGAGACTGAACCACCAACCAAAGAGCAAGCATAGGCTGGACCTACACACACACCCCTGACATATGTAGCAGATGTGCAGCTTGATTTTCATTCGGGTCTCCCAACAGCTGGAGTGGGGCTGTCCCTGACTCTGTTGTCTGCCTGTGGATCCTGTTCCCCTAATTGGGCTGCCTCGTCTGACCTCAGTGGGAGAGGATGGGCCTAGTCCTGCAGTGACTTGATGTGCCAGGGTGGGTTGGTGGTGGTGGTGCTCCCCCTTCTCAAAAGAAAAAGAAAGGGGGGCCGGGGAGATGGGCTGTATGAGGGGGCACTGGGAGTAGGAGGGTGTCGTGATTGGGATGCAAAGTAAATAAATTAATTAATTAATGAAAATAAATAAATAAGAACCACCAAAAGAAGGCAACTTAAGATATCTTTCTACACGCCATATTTACACCATCAAGTACGCTTTTCTTATGGAAAATTAATAAGGAGCATACATTTGCTTAGTAAATGTTATTGTTTAAACAACAAAAAAAGAGTGAGAGAAAGAAAGGAAGAAAGAAAGAAAGGTGCAGCAAGGAGATGGTGGCGCATGCCTTTAATCCCGACTCTCTGAAGGCAGAGGCAGGATCTCTGAGTTCGAGACCAGCTTGGTCTACAAAGTGAGTTTCAGGACAGCCAGGGCTACAGAGAAACCCTATCTTAAAAAACAAAAAACAAAAAGACACTTCAGGAACATCTGACAATTCAGGCTAAGGCAAGAAACTTTATTCATGAGCTAAAAAAGCATTCGAGTGCTCCTGGGTACACATGCACAGACCTTTTGGAGGGAGTCACAGGGGCTCCAGTGTCTCAATGTCATCATCATTTTCAAAGCCCAGAGGCTGGAGGTATGAAAGCCCTTAAGTAAGAGCTGACTAGGATAACTGTGGGAGAGATGTTTTTGCCAAAACAAATATTTAATATTGATGAAATGAGTTTCTTCTGGAAGCACCTGCCCGGGCATGCATACAGTCGTCAGAAGTTCATGGCAAAGCCAGGCTGGACGGCATTCAAGGACAGTGCAGTGCTGCCTAGTGGATGCTGCCTAGGGTGTGGATGCAGCCCAGGGTGTGGATGCTGCCCAGGGTGTGGATGCTGCCTAGGGTGTGGATGCTGCCCAGGGTGTGGATGCAGCCCAGGGTGTGGATGCTGCCTAGGGTGTGGATGCCCAGGGTGTGGATGCTGCCTAGGGTGTGGATGCTACCCAGGGTGTGGATGCTGCCTAGGGTGTGGATGCTGCCCAGGGTGTGGATGCTGCCTAGGGTGTGGATGCTGCCTAGGGTGTGGATGCTGCCCAGGGTGTGGATGCTGCCTAGGGTGTGGATGCTACCCAGGGTGTGGATGCTGCCTAGGGTGTGGATGCTGCCTAGGGTGTGGATGCTGCCTAGGGTGTGGATGCTGCCCAGGGTGTGAATGCTGCCTAGGGTGTGGATGCTGCCTAGGGTGTGGATACAGCCCAGGGTGTGAATGCTGCCTAGGGTGTGGATGCTGCCCAGGGTGTGGATGCTGCCCAGGGTGTGGATGGTGCAGGGATCAAATCAAAACTTCTCCTAAGCTACCACTCAAAGAACCTGTGAGCATCCAAGAATGTGAACATGCACATGGCTATTCTTACCAAGACCAGGAAGCCTGGACAATGCTGGTATTGTTTAAAAGGTTGGTTTTTAACTGTTTCATCCAGATATAGACTAGTTTAGACAAAGCAACATAGCACTTACGAATGCTCTGAACACTGCAGAGTGTCTTCAGCAGGTGCCTAACATGACAGGAGAGACATGTGACAGCCTTGGAAAGACCTTGACTTTTTTTTCATGTATGTGTATGTAGTGCATGTGCGTACATGTTCCTGCGGTGTGTGTACAAGTGTGTGTGGGTCCAGTGCATATGGGTGCTCATTTGTGCTTACTGGACTAAACATCAGGGTCTCTTCAGTCACTTCTTTGCCTTATTTCTTAAGACATAGTCTCTCACTGAACCTGAAGCTCCCATACTGGCTGCACCATGTGGCCATTGAGATCCAGGGATCTGCTAGTCTCTGCCTCTCCAGTTTTGGGGGTTACAGAGTGAGCATCATCACCCAGCTCTTTTTGGGGAAGAGCTGATAGTCATTGGTTGGTTGGTTGGTTGGTTGGTTGGTTGGTTGGTTAGTTGGTTGGTTTTTGTTTGTTGAGACTGGGTATAGAGTATCTTAGCCTGGCTAAATAGCTAAACCTTGTAGATTACTTTGAACTTCTGATCCTTCTGCTTCTACTTCCCAAGGGCAGAGCTGAGAGGCATGTACCACCACACCCAGTTAGGAGGTGCTGGGGATTAAATCCAGGACTTTATGCTATCTAAGCACTCCTCATCCCTGGCCCAAGTCGTTATCTTCTAAATGCAGTCTGGGCAATTGTTGCCGTCTGAGAAGAAACCAGAACAGTGTAGCAATGGTACTCTGGGAGAGGGTTCGTAGATACATTGTCTCATTCTTGGGCTTTCTCTGCTGTTGAAGACACACTGTTTCCTGGGAGTAGCCTCTACCCAAAGTAGAAGAGGAACAGGATGCCCAGTTGCCCGTGACTCGGCAGTCTCTTTCACAGCCTGTTTTAGAGTAACCCATGTTTCTACCTCATCTACCAACTCAGAAGCTTACCCTGAGAGCCTCCATACCGGCCACAGCAGTTGCTGCTTTTACCTGCTCTTACAGAACTGCATCTTACCCTCCTCAAGTCACTTCTATGCAGTCACGCCCAGGAGCCTCTGGATGTGTCCCTCTCAGGAGCCACTAGCATTATTCACCCCATCTGGTGCACAGGTTCCCTCTGTCCTCAGGCACTCTGAAAGGTTTCTGAGGCAGTCATGGAGCTAACTCCGGTCAGGATCCAAGATCAGGGCAAACTCCAGCCCAAATGTCGTGGATGATTTATGACTTATGTAACTTTGAATCCGATGTGGAAGGGTGAATGCCCAATCTAGGGCCAAACCTTACTGCCTGAGCATCGAAGGAGGGCTGTACAGAGAGCCGATGTCATTCACCACTTCAGGCTTAGAGATGAGTACCAGCTTTGGAAAGGCAAACAGTCATCGGTGGAGCTAACATTTGCTGAGCAATCAGCCCATGTTCAGCCTGGTGAGTAAACTTGTCCAATCTGGATACACAGGGAGCACAACCGCAATATCCAACACTAACCCAGCAGCAGCTTCTGGGGAAGACCTCTTAGCTGTTAGGCAGTTCTGCTCAGACGGAATGGGGAACTCTGGTTATTTCCATATGGCTTTTCTCCAGTCCCCTAATATGAGGTTGTCTTTGGCACTCAGAAACCAAGCGTATTTGCTTTTTGTGCCTGTGACAAAACACTGGCATAGATGACTTAAAAGAGGAGGGCTTATTTGGCTCATGGTTTCAGTCCACAGTCCTCAGCTCTGCTGATTGTGAACCTATAGGGAGGCAGAACACGGTGCAGTAGGAGCCTGGGGGATCCTGTAGGACCCTTCAGCGGAGGCCAGTTGCCTGGCGGGGAACAAGCAGAGAGCCAGAGTTGATGGTAGGATGTGTTCATTACAGCGATGGCTCATCTTGGTTGCCAACTTGACACACCTAGGAAAAGGGCCCCTCACTAGAAGAATTGCCTCTGTCAAATTGCCCATGAGCTTGTATGTGGGGCAGTTTCTTGATATGGAAGGGCCCAGCCCACCGTGGAAAAGACATCTCTAGGCAGGTAGGCCTAGGCTGTACAAGTTGAAGGTGAGCCAAGTTTGTTCAGTCTCTGCTTCAGTTTCTGATTGAGTTCTTGCACTGACTTAAGTGTAGGCCCAATAAACCTTTTCTTCCCACAAGTTGATCTTTGGTTACAGCATCAGAAAACAAACCCAAGCAGTGAGGCAGCTGGTCACATTGTATCCACATGGGGAAGGTGTAGCCGGTAATAGCTGTGAGGCATCTGGTTACATTGTATCACTCAGGGAGCAGAAAACTCAGTTCCCTCCTTTTTATTCCATCTGGGACCCCAGGGCACAGACTATAGGTGCCACCCACACTGAAAGTGCATCTTCCCCTCAATGAAATCTAGAAACTCCCCCATAGACATGCCCAGAGGTGATACTAGATCCTGTTAAGTTGATAACTAACCATCACAAGTGCCCAAGACAAAACACAGCCCAAGAGGACTTAGTGATTTAACCCTCCTCCAGATGGATCCTGTTGGGCCCCATTTCAGCCCTGGTTTGGGTCTTGAGGACAAACCCGAGCCTGGCTCAAGTTTCTGCGGCCTTGTGGGAGAGCCTAAGCCTGGCTCAAGTTTTGAGACCTGTCTCAATCACTTCCTTTCAGGTGACTCAGCAAGACCTGTTTGGCCCTGCCTCTGCCAGGGCCAAACCTGACACCATTTCTGATGTGAAGCTTTGCCATTGGCCCTATCAGTTACCCCTTACCCTCTGTCACCTTCCCTGCCTTCTACATCCTCTCTTCTCATACCTAAGTGCCCACCTCCTTGCCTTCTCTATATAAGCAAGTGCCTAGTTTAATAAAGTGAGTTCCTGCTTCGACAAGACTCCCGGCCTGGCATGTTTCTTTTGGGCCATCGACACTCACCATCCCGCTCAGCCCCTGACAGACCTGGCTGGACCTGTCAGCAAGGAGCTGACAGGATCCCACCTCACACCCAAAGTTTCTAGAACCTCCCAAAATATGCTCACCAACTGGGGACCAAGTCTTCAACAGTGAACATTTCATATTGGAACCATGACCCTAGGCCACGCCCCATGCCTCTCAGCAGCCAGCGGGAATAAGAAAGGCAGCTGGGGTAGCCACCGGGAGCACTGTAAGCATTAGGAATAGAAGACTCTTCTATTTCTCATCCTGCCCCCATCCTCCATCCATCCTCCCTTCATCCTTCACTCTCACATTCTCCTGTGTAGTATGTAGTTATTAAAAAAATAAAAATAAAAACAATCCACGCTATGGCCGGCTAAACACCAGCAATGGCAATTTCCCCACCCCCATGGGGAGCCCCAAGCAGTGGTCTGCCCAGGTTCCCAGGGTTAGCTGCTGCAGAATCGTTTTGCACTTCCCAAGCCATCTACCCACTGTGGCTAGCTGCTGCCACTGGCTCTAATCCCCTAGACCCATAAAATGAAAACTCCAGAGGCTTGTAATTTACCAGCCAGATTTATAACAGTAAATCTACAATCCTCAAAATGCCCAAAGAACTCAAAACTCAATTGAAATAGATACAAGCTGCACACCTAGGTTGGACAAATGTGCCCTACATTATTCAATCATCTATCTATGAAGTCCCCAGTTACTTATGGCTCCTAGGACCACGTGGTTCTGGCTCATCATCCCCTCCTGTAGGTTCCATCTTGTCTCTCTGTCTCTGTCTCTCTGTGTGTGTCTCTCTCTGTCTCTGTCTCTCTCTCTCTCTCCCCTCTCTAAACCTTTCAGCTCCACCTTTCCTTCTATTGCCCAATCACAGGCTCTAGCCTTATCTGGCTAATTAAGATTTCACTTGACCTCACTTCAGTACAGGCACCCCTTTTGAGGGCACAGAAAAAACAGCAATCCACAACATTTCCCCCTTCTTGTCCAATTAGAAGGCTCTTTTCTCTCAGATACAAATTGAGCACAACTATTATCATTCTGTAATTTATAAAGTATAAGATACACTTAACACCCAGTCCATCATTTTTGTCAATTAAATAAAGCATTCTGCCATCTATCCTAATTTAAAAGGGCTTATAATTCTACACTTGTTATGTCCTGGTTTAGCTTGTATACTATCTGAAAAAAAAAAAAAAATATATATATGCTAAATAGCTTGGGTTGGCTAAGAGACTACAGTTAGTCTTCAATCCCACCAGAATTCCAAGAGCAACATAAAATTTTCCTGAAGATATAGGAAGTACTAACACAGCTTCCAAAACTGAAACAAATTGTAGAGACAGCGGCCTGCCTACACAGTCCCCTGTTTCTCAACAAGTCAGAGCATCAGTTTGTGGCCATTTGAGTCAGGATCATCTAACAGACCTTTGTAACACAGAATTATGAAGGATTGATTACCCTGTATTGGTAGAGATTGTCAGTTGGCTACACTGCATAATGTGTTTTGTTTTGCTTTGCTTTGCTTTGGTTTTGGACAGTATTTTTGTCTGTAGATGAATAAGCAATTTCTGCCCAGTGGCTACTTTGCCATGATGTACAACCCCACTTAGAGGTAAAGATGCTCAGTTTCTTCTTTGAATCCAAGAATGGGGAGCTGTCAGGAGCATATATGTCTTAACAACAAATGATTAAATAACGTTAAATGTCACATTATGTGGATTTCTGACGTTTTTGAAAACTATCTATCTATGTAAAGTGATCCGGACTACTGTCCTTTAACTACTCTGAGCTAATTCTAACTGAAATATCTTGAAGACACCCTTACAATTAACTCAGAGCCATGAGTTTGTTATCGGGCCTTTACCTTGTATGCTCAATCATCTGAAATCAGTTTGTAATGGCAGTTAGAGAAAGACTGGGTCTAAGCTTTGTAGACTTAAATTTTTGTATCAATAGAAGAAATTCATACCAATGGAAACCTTAAATCTGTATCAAAATAAATTCTGTACCAACATAAGAAATTATGACTTCAACTTTGTAACAATTATAAAGGTTTCTACCAAATGAGATTATGGCTACACAGTCAATTCTAGCTATTTCCTCCCTGTTCAATTTTGACCATTTCTAAATTCCCTAGAAAGACAACCTGGAAAAATCACCTCCAGACCCCCAAACCCAGGGAACCGGGACAACGACTCTTCATAACTTACTTCTTCCTCCCCTCCTGTAGGTTCCATCTTGGCCTTTGAAGGTGGGGGGAAGGCTAGGGAAAATGGGAGAGTTGGTTAGGCCTTAAGAAGGCCACACCAACGATTGTTATTAGTCTCTGATGTCCAAGCTCTGACTGGATCTGTCAGAAAGGTTGAATGAGGCAGGAAGACCTGGAATCCATGTCACCGGGAGTTCAAGCAGGTCAGTTCAGCATGTCTGATGATGAATCTAACCAAAGCTACACACTCTGCAATATACAGATCTCAAAACAAAATTTAAGTACCATCAAAGTATCTGTATGGATTGTGTTAGTCTACATAGAATGAGATGAAATTCTGTTCTTTGAGCATGTGAAAGACAATTATGAGCCAATTTTAATAACAACAAGTCATAAGTCTTCATTTTTGCTATGTGAAGGATAGCACAAAGAATCTTTACCTTTTTCGTTTGATTCTCTCAATTTAGTTCTTCAGTGTCTCCCTCTGTCATATCTGATCCATATTAACTCTGGAAAGTGTCCGAACAATACATAACTGCACTGAGACAAGGTGAATGTATAAAGTGGGCCAATGTGATTTTTTTTTTCTTCTTTTTTTGGACAGAGTCTCGTGTAGCCCAGGTTGGCTTCAAACTTTCTGTGCACCATGGAATGACCTTTGAATTTCAGATCTTTCTGCTTCCACCTCCTAAGGGCTAGAATGACAGGTGTGGTGGTTTAAATATGCTTGGCCCATAGGGAGTGGTACTGTTAGGAGGTGTGGCCTTGTTGGAGGAAGTGTGTCACTGTAGGGGTGGGCTTTGGAGGTCTCCTCCTATGCTCCGGCTGGCTCTACCCATTATGGAAGAAAGCTTTCTTCTAGCTGCCTGGGGATACTAGTCTTCTCTTGGCAGCCTTTGGATCAAGGCGTAGAACTTTTGGCTCCTCCAGCCTCAAATCTGCCTGGATTCTGCCTTGCTTCCTGCCATGATGATAAAGGACTAACCCTCTAAAACTGTATTCCAGCCCCAATTAAATGTTGTCCTTAATAAGAGTTGCCTTGGTCATGGTGTCTCTTCACAGCAATGGAAACCCTAACTAAGACAACATGCATATGCCAACACTCCTGTTTTGTGTGGTGTTGAGGATACAATGAAGGGCGTCCTACATGTTGGTCAAGCATCCTTCTGTCTTAGTCAGGGTTGCTATTCCTGTACAAAACATGACCAAGAAGCAAGTTGGGGAGGAAAGGTTTACTCAACTTACACTTCCACGTTGCTGTTCATCACCAAAGGAAGTCAGGACTGGAACTCAAGCAGGTCAGGAAGCAGGAGCTGATGCAGAGGCCATGGAGGGATGTTACTCACTGGCTTGCTTCCTCTGACTTGCTCAACTGGCTTTCTTATAGAACCCAAGACTACCAGCCCAGGGATGGTACCACCCACAAGGGGCCATCCCCCATTGATAACTAATTGAGAAAATGTCTTACAGCTGGATCTCATGGAGGCATTTTCTCAACTGAAGCTCCTTTCTCTGTGATGACTCCAGCCTGTGTCAAGTTGACACAAAACCAGTCAGTACACCTACCAACAGAAATATACCCTCAGATATGCCTCTCTACTTGAGACAGGTCTCCTTCCATGGTCCAGGCTGCCCTCCAATGCCAAATCCTGCTGCTGGGCTTGGATTGTGGGTGAGGACCACGTTGTCCTGCCTCATGTGCTAATTTTACAGTGAGAGAAGCAGAAATGTATCCTAGTGCACAGCTACCCCTCTATCACCCTCCCTTCCAGGTGCACCTTAAGATGCTCTTCATGGCTGAGTCCTTGCCCTGGTAATAGCTATCTGATCTGATCAATGAACTTCTGCCAAGGCAGTAGAGCTGAACCTCTTTCAGATAAAATACGAGTGCTGTGTGTTTTAACAGAGAGCTAATGGAGATATAAGATTTAGCACAGATATTTGACTCTGGAGCGGGCTGGGGCTAAAGCAGGCCTGTTCTAGCGGCATGCTGGTCCACACTTTAGGAAAGGCAAGACTGGATTTGAACCAGGATGTTCACTTTTGGACCACTGACTCGAAGAGCTGGCTCCATGGGTAAAGTGCTTGTAATGCAAGCATGAGGCTCTGAATCAGGATCCCCAGCATCCATGTAAAGGCAAGGTACAATGTTGTATGCTTATAATCCTAGCACCAGGGGCAGGGGTGGGGAACTGGAGACAGGTAGATACCAGGGACTTCCTGGACAACCAGCCTGGCCTGAACAATGAACCTTTCTCTCAGTGCGACTCTGTCTCATAAACTAAGGTGGAGAGCAAAAAAGGAGACCATCCAACACCAACCTCTGACCCCCATATGTATGTGCACATGTGCGTGTACCCTCCCCCCACACCATCACCACCACCCACACACACACCACCTATACATCACATACCAGCTTGAAAATCATTTTGACCCTCACCCTTCAGCTTTCTGAAGGAAAGAGCCTCGAGAGAGGACCTGCATGGCAAACTGTGAGGAGCTGTCACATGTTTAGGCTGGTTGTGGTCTGAGAAGGTCTGGCCTTTTCCGGTAAGCAGGTCTCTAGTGGTGGGTTGGTGGGCTGCAAGGCACTTGCACTGATTATGAGTGTGAATATGTGGATGTGTGTTTGCATGTGCCCCATGGCACATCCAGCCACTGATGCCCCATTGATTTCTGATCAAACAAGCAAGCACTCACTAAAAGCTTTCCTGGACACTTGGGAGGCAGAGGCAGGTGGATTTCTGTGTTCGAGGCCAGCCTGGTCTACAGAGTTCCAGGACAGCCAGGGCTACACAGAGAAACCCTGTCTCAAAAAACAAAAACAAACAAACAAATGAAACCTTTCCTGGAGATCTAGAGCAAATCAGATGCCCCTGGGAAGCCCAAAACAGTTACATGTCTGCATTCCTTAGGTATTGGCTAGTACACAGCACCTAAGGAGTAAGGGAGGTGCCGAAAGCACGGGAGCACAAGGAACTGTGGGAAGTGGGTTAGAGGAAAGGGGGCTGGTTGCCCTATGGTTTCCAAATACCAGTGAGTGTGTTCACTGGTATGTAGAACCAACACACTGTGCAAATTACTGAAATATACAATCTGCCATCGGAACTCAGGGTTGCCCACTTTCTTCTGAGTGCTTACAAATGCCAGGTGCCAGACTTAGGATGTCACATACACACTCTAGTTTAACTCTTGCCTCCCCCTTAACTCTTGCACTCCCTCCTCCCACCATACTGCTATGGTGCTGGCAGGAGTGTAGATTCAGATCCTGCAGATAGAAATGCAGCTGGATGGTAGGCTACGGTAGCATATGACTTTAATGTCAGCACTCGGGAGGCAGAGGCGCACTCTGTGTGTTCTAGGTCAGTCTGGTCTACAGAGAAAGTACCAGGACAGCTGGGGCTACACAGAAAAACCCTGTCTTTAAACAAACAAATAAACAAATGAGGGAGGGAGAGGGACAGAGAAAGAGAGAAAGAGAAAGGAAGGAAGGAAGAAAGAAAGGAAGGAAGGCTGAAAGGCAGTCAGGCATCTGGAGGCTGAGCAACCCACCCAAGGCCACACAGCTGGGAAGAAGATCCCAAACCTGATTCCTGATTCCAACCACCACATGTACTGCCACAGGCCCAAGTCTCCACATATACAAAGTGAGCACATAACAATCTGTTCAACTTACCTTACAAGGTTCTACTGAGAAATGGTGGCCAAGATACACCATGGGGCTGGGAAGATAGGTCAGGTGCTTGCCCTGCAAGTGTGAGGAGTAGAGTTCAATCCCCAGGACCCATGCTTTAAAAAAAAAAGTGTGATACTAACATTATTTTACCACCAGCCATGGGGAGGTGGAAACAGGTGGATCCTGGTCAGCCAGAATAGCCTGCTGGTCAAATTCTAAGCCAGTGAGGCAGTCTCTAAAAGCAATCAACAGACAGATAGATAAAAATATAGATAGATAGATACATACATACATACATACTACATAGATAGATAGATAGACGGATAGATAGACGGATAGATAGACGGGTAGATAGGCAAAATTTAAGGGTATTTTATTAATAAGTAAATGAAATGTAAGGCACCTGAAGAATAACCCTTGAGATGTCCCACACATGCGTGCAAATCCATTCATCCATGCATGTACAAAGACACACATTTACACACAGATAAAAACATAACATAAACTTTTTATTATTCATTCACTTTACTTTATGTGCGTGAGTGCTTTTCCTACATGTATATCTTTGTGTCATATGTGTGCTTGATGCCCTTGGAGGTTAGAAAAGAACATCAGATTCCTGGAGCTGGAGTTAGAGGTGACCCAGAGACACTATAGGTTCTGGGGACTGAACCTGGGTCCTCTGGAAGAGCAGCCAAAGCTCTTAACTGCTAAGTCATCTCCCTAGCCCTGAAATGTTAAAGCTTCTACAAAACATGTTCCCCAGGTAAACTTTAAGAAAACCTTCCCTCAGTACACTTAACAACAGCATGATGTGTTTGCACACCATTGGAGGCAGTGGATGCTGTGTTCTCAGCACAAGAAATCAGCACATGAAGTAAGGCGTGTGTTAATTACCTCTATTCAGACACAGTGTATACACATCTCAACACAACCGACTCAAAAAAAGAAACAAATAAAGTTAGCCTCCTCCACTTGCAAACAACTTGAGGGAAAAAAAAAAAAAAAGGATGTTCTTGATTTGCTTGGCAGAGAGCGGTTCCAAGCCAGAGTGCTCACAGATTTGTTAGTTTTGTGTTGTTTTGTTTTCCATTCCAGCAGAACATCTAGGAATGAGTGATGTCATTACCTCAAGTCTTCTTGAGGACTCTCAAGAAGTCCATGGAGAGAAACCAAGACAATGGACCCCCAACTGGTATCAAAAGACAAACCACAGAGGGGGTCGGTGTGGAAGCAGACACTCTCCATCAAACCTTCAGCCAACATCAGTCTCCTGAAAGCCCGTAGGCAAAATGACTCTGAATCCTGACCTTAATACAGATGGTGAGAGAATACGGTTGGTCACTCACTTGGAGAGCAATTTGCTAGTTCACAATAGGTAAGTGTTGTTGGGGGCTGTGGGAACAGGTCCGAGGATTGGGGGTAGGGGGAAGTCGAGTAGTTACAGACATGTGAAGAATCTCGGGACTCAAACTCCAGAGACCAGCATCAGGGTACAGATCTGAGTTTATTGGTCAGTGCATAAACTTATATACTGTGTTCAACCTATCCCAAGCTCCTAAATCCTTGGCCAGTAGTATCTCACCATGCCGTCACTGTGCCCCCTGTGAAAGCACTGCCTGATGAGGTATGCAAAAAGAGTCGGGGGTAGCATGGTCATCCGTTAGGACTCCCGTGAAGATGGGGTAGCAGCCATGGTCCTGGGATCCGTTCCTTTTTGTTGTCTCACTGGTGTTCCTGGAGTCATCTTAGATCTAATGCTGTGTACAGCAGATCGGGACTCTTCAGGAGTGGCAGGAGCCTGTGGTACCTTGCTCTCCATCCCACTTTTTCCTTCACAGGGTTGACCTCCACACCCCTGCACTGGGGGCCACTGTGACTTCAGAGACTCCATCTTATACATAGTCTCCATTTTTGTACTAGACTAAATTCTAAGAAACAACTGAATTCCCGGAAACAGCGTCTTGCCCCAGGTGTTCTGTATGAACCTAGACCACAAGATCCCACCTCATGTTCTATGGTTAGCACCCAGCCGGGTCTGAAACCCAGCAGTTGCTAAAGGGGCTCTTATTGGCTGGCTTTGATCCAGACCAAGTTATCAAGAAAGCCATCTGAGGTATTTGCCATGTAGCAACTCACTTAAGATGCCAGGTATGAAAAACAGTTGGAAACATACAACATGTGCCTGTACCCGATTGGTGGCCCCTATCTAATTACCTCACCTAATCTGTGGTTCTTCCTTTAAAAGATTCCTGACCTTCCCCCCACCCCCTACTGACACGGTTTGGATCCCGAACCCAGCCCTGCCCCTGATATATTAGTTTCTGATATATCTGATATATCTGACTATTTTTGCTGGCTCAAACTTGGTTTTCATAGTGGATTATTTCCCAACTTCTTGGACCCTAACAGTGTGATGGCTGGAGTTTAAAATCTATTTCACAGACTCCCAGGGTAGATGGACCTCTGGGCATACCTGTGGCCATGGTGACTGAAATAAGGAAGTGGGAAAATGAACCCTCTGTGTCAGATCCCAAACTGTAAACTGTAGAGGTGGAGGGAGGAAGCCGGGCAGCAACCTCTCTGTGTCTGTGTCTGTCTCTGTCTCTCTCTTTCTCTCTGCTTCCTGGCTGTGGATGCCCCATGACAAGCTGCTTCAAGCTTCAGCTGCTGATTCTGCCCCACCATGGTGGCCAATACCTTGAACTGCAAGCTAAAATAAACCCTTTCTGCCTGGCCTTGAGTACTTTATCACAGTGGCAGGAAAAGACAACAGCAGAGGCAGAGCTTAGGCTATTTTTGGCTTAAGAGTAAAGTTACAAGGTCTGGATGCACAGTTCTTGGTTCTAATCGAGAGAAGCTAATTCTAGAGAGTATAAGCAAAGGGAGAATGTTCTGGAAGTATATCAGGGTTTGTTAAACACATGGGGTCCAGGCTTAGGAGCCCTAGCAGCCTGACAGCACGCGCGTACACACACACACACACACACACACACACACACACACACAGCCACCCAGACTGCCAGGACAGCACATCTCCATCTTTTTATTTTTAGTTTTAATTTTACTATGTCCATGTGTGGATCTATGTGAGCATGTGCATGTGTGACCACAGTGCCTGCAGAGAGAAGAAGAGGGCTTCAGAGTCCTCTGGAACTGGAGTTTTGTCTGGTGGTGAGCCACCTAATTGTGAGTGCTGGGAACCAAACTCGAGTGCTCTGCAAGAGTAGTGTGTGCTGTCACCACTGAGCCATCTCTGCTGCCTCATTTCCACTGTTCTTAAGAGCTGTCAACCATGCCACCAATCAGCCCGGCTTAGGCCTTCCAGACAGTTGTAACATAATCTCACCAGCTAGGTAGCTTCGACAGCAAACACAGACATCCGGGGGTTCCTGTCAAGTTGGCAATCAATATTAAGCATCACGCAGCTTAAGGGAGATAGGATTTTTACTTTGACTCCTGGTCTGAGGGGATCGTTGTTCCATTTCTTCTGGATTTGTACATGGGGTCACAAAGGGGTCAAGTAGTGGAGCAGTGTGGCTCATTTCATGAAGGACAGGAGGCAGAGAGAGAAAGAGAAAGCGAGAGTGAGAGAAGGTGACCAGGGCAAGGCACATTTGTCCATTTGTCCAGGGCATGTCCCAATGACCTACTTCTTCCAAATAGCCCCAACTCATAACTTCACCACATCCCGATTATGTCATCAAACTACAAACCCATCTGGGTAGTCCACTGATGAGTTCAGTGCCCTCGTGACAATCAGTTCCTAGAAGCCCCAGCTCTGAACACTGCTTTGTAGGGAAGCAATACTTCCACACATGATCCTTTGGCAGAGCAATTCATATCCAAACTGTACCAGATGGTCTCTTCAGCCAGCGTGATCATAGCCTGGCTTTGGGGAAACCCAAACACAGCAGGCAACGAGACAGGTGTGACATACTCCTGTGACTTCCAGAGATAGCCCATGCCTCCTTCTCTCTTGCACATTTTCGTTTTTATTTTCCTAAGACCAGGTCTCACCATGTAGACCAGGCTGGCCTTGAACTCATGAAGTACGACTGCCTCTGCCTCCTGAGGGCTAAGATTAAATGTGTGCATCACCGCACCTAGCTGTATGCTTATGTGTATCCAAGATTCCCAAGCCTGAAAGGGTCACGTACTGATCTTTGTCCACTCCATCTCTATTCTATTGTACCAAGAAACTCTTTTGCAATCCTGTCTTCACCCCCTCCAGCATTTCCCAAACATTATTCTTCACTCTCTGATGGGATCATTCTTAGTATGTTTAGAAACTGAATCTGCTCTCACCCTGAAGGCTGATACCTAATATGAAGCATATTCTTGTCCTTGGGCTAATATCTCTATAACACAATGGCATTAACCAGCTAAGATTAATTCTAACATTTTTCTTTTGGCCAGAAGCTGTAACATTTCTGCTAATAACAAACTAGTATAGACAAGACTCAAACCAGCATAAGAAAGATCACCTACAGACAAGAAAATAAATGAAAGCCCATCGTGATGATTCTAAGTACAAAGTAAGCCATCTCATATATATTAGATGAATAAATGTACTGGAGAGGGGGCTCGGTGGTTAAGGGCATCATATGCTCTTCCAGAGGACCTATATTCTGCATCAGGACCAATATTGGTGCCTAAAACTCCACGCCCAGGGAATCTGGTACCCTCTTCCAGCCTCTTCCGGCATAGATGCACATAGTGCAAATACATACATGCAGGCAAAACACCCACACACATAAAATAAGTTAAATTATATTAAAGATGACATATCTCATTAAAAAAAGCATTCTAGATCTCCTATAATTCCAGTGCTCAGGAGATGGAGACAAGAGAATTGCTACAAGTTTGAGGCTAGCCTAGGCTACAGTGTAAAATACCATATAAAAATTTATTCAAGGCTTTCATATTTTCTGTTTTGCTTTTTAATTTAGGAGAGAATCAACGTAGGATTAGCATTGTTTTTAAAGATTTGTCGTATTTGTGTTTTATGTGTGTGGGGGTGTGTCTGTGTTGAGGATACATCACAAGTACAGTGCCCATAGAGCTAGAAGATGCCAGCAGATTCCCCTGGAGCTGGAGTTACAGGAAGTTGTGAGCCATCCATTGTGGGTGCTGAGAACCAAACTTGGATCCCCTGAGAGAGCAGCAAGTGCTGGTAACTGCTGCCGATCTTCCAGCCAGGACTGCCATATTTCTGTTTTGTCTAGTAGGGATGCTTTGTTTTTATTATTTCTCTTAATACTTTCTCATTATATCACCGACCCTTTAACATCTGCCAGAGATGAAGGGTGTCATGAGAAGAAAGCGTGTCCTGAGCAGGGAAACACTCAGCACATTGGACAGAAGAGAGAATAATTCAATTCCCACTGCTGGTGAACTCTGTGTCTGTGTGTCTCTGTATTTGAGAAAACCAGAGGACAACCTTGGATGTCGTTCCTCAGGTGTTGTCTTTGTTTGTTTGTTTGTTCAGAGACAGGTTCTTTCTCTCACTTGTCAAGCAGCTAGGCCAGCAAACTGTAGGGATCCTCGTGCACCCACCTCCCCAGTACACTCACCTCCTAAGCATGCACCACCACACCCAGCTTTTTAAAATATAGGTTTTGAGGAACAAACTTAGGTATTACAAGCCACGCACTTTACCAACAGGGCTATTTCTCCAGCCTCATGGTACTTTTGCTAGGTACCTACTGGTCTTCTTCATTTTATTCCTAAGTAAAATGCAAGAAGCATACAAAAAAGGGCGGGCTTTCCCTCAGACTCCCACCATTTCAGAAACTCCAAGAGAACAAGATGCTCTTCATCACTGAATTTTTATCACCAATAACTTGTGCAGGGCTTAGCATAAGGAGATGTTCAACAAATATAAGATGTATAGGTCTCTGGAAGGATATGGATGGACAAATAAATAGAGATGATGGATGGATGGATGGATGGATGGATGGGTGGGTGGATGGATGGATGGGTGGGTGGATGAGTAGAAGGATGGATGGATGGATGGATGGATGGGTGGATGGGTGGGTGGGTGGATGGATGAATGGATGGATGGACGGACGGATGGACGGACGGACGGATGGATGGATGGATGGATAGATGGATGGGTGGGTGGATGGGTGGATGGATGGATGGATGGATGTGTGGATGGATGGATGGGTGGGTGGGTGGGTGGGTGGATGGATGAGTAGTTGGGTGGGTCATGGATATAGATGAGTGGATGGATACAACAGATGGTTGATATGGGTGAACCAGTGGAGACAGATGGGTGAATGCTCAAACACACTGTAAAGTTTTAATCTGCTGGATCCATAATCCAGTCTGTCCTATCTAATAAAAGTACCCACTATTGATGTGCGTGCATAGCTATTGAGTTTTTGAGATGTAGCTAGTGCAATTGAGGAATTAAGTATTTAACCTTGGTTCAATAAATTAAATTCTAAGATAAATTCCTAATTCTAGTTTTAAGAACTTACAGTTTATTTGTCTTATGAATGCAAGCGTACTTTTTTGGCTATAAATTTTATGAAAGCTAAATACATACCAAAATTTCAAATGACTAGTTAGCAAATACTGCTTTCTATCACTGTGAAAGAACACCTAAGTAAACAACTTGTAAGGAAGAAAGGTTTGGGCTCACAGTTTCAAAGATTCCATCCTTGGTCAATAAGTCCACTGGCTTTGGCCATGTGATGGCATAGAAGATCATGGTGGGAACATGTAGAAGAGCACCTCATGGTGGCTGAAAAGCAAAGACAGTAGCAAGAAAGATGTTGGGGTACTGCTAAATCTTATCATAGATTCTCCCCAAAATTTAACTCCTTAAACTAGGCTCCATCTCTAAAGGTTCCATTAGCTCCCTCTTAGGAGCACGAGAAACACTAGGGACCAAGCCTTTAACTTAGCATGGGCTCTGTAGAGGCATTTCAGACATAAACTAGAGCAGCACACAGATAGAAGTATGCTGTAACTACAAAATGCATCCCAGATGCCAGACATTTAATGTAGAGAATAGCTTGAAATACGCTAATGGGCCAGTGAGACAGCTTAGTAAGTAGAGGTTCTTGGCTCAAAGCTAGCTCAGAGACTTCAGTGCAGTGCCTGGAACTCATGGAAAGGTGGGAGAAGAGAACCAACCCCACAGAGTTCCTTCTGGGCTCCACAGATGTGTGCACCCATCACACACAGCAATGACATAGCAATAATAATAGTAAATGAGGGCCAGGGAGGTAGCTCAGCAAATAAAGTGCTGGCTGCATACGGCTGATGACCCGAATTCAATGCCTAGAACCCTCTGTGGAAGGAGACAACCAATTCCCAAAAGTTGTCCTCTGAGCCATATACACCTTCTCTCTCTCTCTCTCTCTCTCTCTCTCTCTCTCTCTCTCTCTCTCTCACACACACACACACACACACACACAAATTAATTCAAAATAGTAAACTTTGCTGGGCAGTGGTGGCGCATGCCTTTAATCTCAGCACTTGGGAGGCAGAGGCAGGTGGATTTCTGAGTTCGAGGCCAGCCTGGTCTACAGAGTGAGTTCCAGGACAGCCAGGGCTATACAGAGAAACCCTGTCTTGAAAAACAAAACAAACAAACAAATAAAAACAAAAAAAAATAGTAAACTTTAAAATCTTTTAAATATGCCACCAATTTTTGAATGATTGCATGTGGAAATAACATCCTGGACATATTAAATTTAACAAAATCTATTATCCAAATTGACAGCCCATGCCTCTTTTTAACATTAAGTTTTTATTACATTCGTTTGTGGGGAAGGAAGTCACATTTGTACCATAGTGCATGTATGAAGGTCAGAGGATAACCTGCAGGAATTTCTATTCTCTCCTTCCATCAGCTGGGTCCTAGATATTGAACTCAGGCCATCAGGTTTGGTGGCAAGCACCTCTGGGCCATCTCGGCATCCCTCTTTTTACCTTTTTTGATGTGACTCTTAGAAAACATGAACTTACATGTGGTTCTCACAGCATTTCAATCGGATGGCACAGATCTGGATCTCAGTGTGTCTATCACCGGTGTTCTGAATGCCTACTGAGACGGGCATACCTGTGAACCCTAGCGACTCTAACTCCACATCACCCATTGACTCCCCCTGCCTGTGTCCAGACTCTAACCCCATGGGGGCAAGATTAGACGAGGTCTCTCTGACATTCATGAGAACAGAGTCTTGAGTTTGTGTCTCAGGATCAGACAGGGGACCTGTCAGGGAAAGGGGTTGGAAGCGAAGTCACAAGCAGCAACCAATGATTCTAGTTAAAGGCAATGAACGGGGGTGGGGTGGGGGGGGTGGTAGAGGGGAATCTCCACACAACTGCGTCATTGTGTGACATTACTACCCAGTCTGTGGACTCAAGGGGCCTTGGTGAACCTCTTCTATTATTGTTTTGTTTCAAGGATGAAAAGGCCCCACCCAAGTCAACTCCAAAGTGAGGGCTAATCACTAAGTCTTGACACCCATTAGGGCACACTCGCTCTTGACTTTAGCTGCCAGAAATATACACTAGTCAGGTGAGAACCCATTCTCCCTTCAGGAACCACACAGCCTGCACCTGCCCCAGGATGCCCAGGCATCCATTTTTCAACCCTAGAAACTCATTATGAGAAACTGACCTGGGCAGTCTGTGATTGATTAATCTTGGTTGTCAAGTTGACTGGATCTAGAATCAACTCCAAGGCAATCTTTGGGCACATCGATGAGGAGCTGGCTTTGATTTTCTTATTTGAAGTGGGAAAGACCCATTACATGCTCGGGGGTTGGGGGCATGTACCTTCCAGTGGCAGCCCCAATAAAAAGAAAAACCAAAAGGAAAGGCTTTGCCTTTTGCCTGCTTGCCTTCACTCCGGCTGACACGTTTATCAACTCCGTTGCTGCTGTGGTGGCTGCAGCTCTTCACTGATATAAAAACCCTGAATCCCCCTGCCCTTCTTCAGTATTCCAATGTGGACCGAAGTGGCTCTCAGGGAATCATCTAGACCTTTGACACAAATTGGGACTGCTAAGGAGCCCAGCCTTATGCACTAAACAACTATCGGGTTCTCAAGTATCTTCGGTGCAAAGGCAGTCATGTTGAATCATATTCTGTAAGCCAATCCAATAGACACTCTTTTAAAGTATATACATCCCTGTTCTGTTAAACTGATAGTTCTGTTCCTTTAACAAACCCTAACTCGACGGGCAGTGGTGGCGCAGGCCTTTAATCCCAACACTTGGGAGGCAGAGGCAGGTGGATTTCTGAGTTCGAGGCCAGCCTGGTCTACAGAGTAGTTCCAGGACAGCCAGGGCTATACAGAGAAACCCTGTCTCGGAAAAAAAAAACAAAAACAACAACAAAAACAAACCCTAACACAAGTCAGAAAGCATTCTCTCCTATGATGGATACCAGGATTCCCACAATCCCCCTTTCCTGTAACTCCTGTGGCTTCCATTTGATTTGTAAAATCTTTGTTTCAGAAAGGACTCCAACAATGCCTTTGATTGGCCTGCAGAGCAGAGAAGGAGCTAAGGCAGCTGGAGGGGAAGAAAGTACCCAGCAGTAGAGCAGGGAGACAGGAAAATAAGGACCAAGGGGGACAAGTGTGGCTTGCAGAAGGAGGAAACAGATGGCCCCAAATCTGCAGGCTTGCTTCAAGAATGGGGAATGAGCTGCCTGTGTGACCAGTCTCTTCATCCCAGAAGTGCAGATTGCAAAATGCTCATTCATATGATTTTATAATCCAAAGTCATTGGGGGCTGGAGAGATGGTTTAGCGGTTAGGATCACATACTGCTCTTGTAGAGGATCTAGACTTCAGTTCCAGGCACCCAAGTCAGGAGATTCACAACTTCCTGAAACTCCAACTCCAGGGGATCAACGGTCTCTTCTGCCCTCCATTAACACCTGTGCTCATACATACACACATCCACACATAATATCATTGAAAATTAAAAATTCAGACCTATGTCCAAATTTATCAATCTTAGCAAGCATAGTTATGAAGAAAGGCATTTCCATATCTAATAATTAATATTGCTCACCATTCAAAAGTACCAATATTTTAATTACATATGGAAGTGAATTCTTATTATCTCCAAAGAGATTGCCTACCTTTAGACAAATGAACAAAACTATCAGTAAGCAAGAGCTGAAGCCAGAACTGCTGACTGGATAGGGGTGGGGTAGGGGTCCTTTAACCCCTAGTCTTTAATCCTGACCCTAAGAGAGATTGTGATCTGTGAGGGAAATATGTCTACTCATTCACTCCTGGAATAGCTGGAATTTCAGTAGCCTTGATACATAGCATTATCTCAGACACTTGCCTGAGGGAGTGACTGGATATTTTTTTTCCTAATAGAGAAAGAAACACAAAGATGGGATTCCGTAACTAGATAGAGATGAAGCAGTGTGAAGACATGAGCAACAGAATGAGGTTGACTCTGAGACAAGGCAACTGCAGGAAAGGCAGCCAGAAACTTAACACTCTCAGCTGGAGGTGGAGAGACGTAGAGTGTGCATCCTGAGGCTTCTCAGCTTCGTGTGTGATGAGAGAAACAATGGCTGAGAAGGAAGGCAAAGTGTGAGCAGCATGTGAAGAGATGGAGAGGAGGCCAAAGAGAGCAGGCCTTGAACCCGTTGCCACCCATTTCTCACAGCTACAAGGTGAGCTCATCAATGCATCCCTGTGCACCCACCCTGTGCACCCACCTTATTCCCGAGCCCCCACACCATCTCTCCCAAGATCTCCTCTAGAGACTTCTCTTTGCTTCAGCCCACCTCAGTGCCTTCCCTTTTCAACAAAGTTACACGCCCACGACATCCCCTAACCACAGGGAGACACTGTCTAGAATGTTGCTCTCAACCGACTGGGAGTGCATCTCCATTTCGCAGAACAGACTCCAGGGCAAGTTCAAAGAAGCCGACGTTCCTCAGGATCCCAACTTAGTGCTGAGACTCAGTGCTCCATGAATATTTGTGGACTGAGCAGTCTCTGAGGTATGCCCGCAGGGCCACCTGGCCGTCCACGAGAAATTAAACCGCATCGGAAGCTGGCTTGGCTGTGGCCATCTCCCAGACTCCCGCGCCCCCTACCGACTAAGAGGGAACCTGCACGCAGGACAAACTTGGCCAGCCGAATGAAGAGCTATCCAGATGCAGGGCAGATAACAAGACTGTCTGGACTCTCTGGGGGTTCCAGTTTGGTCCAATTGGTACTGTGGCATTGATCCTGAGCTCAAAGGCATGGCATCAAAGGCATGGCATGGCATGGCCTCTTGAAGCACCCTGCACGGCCGCAGAGCCTGCTTAGAGTTTCTCATCCAGTTCTAGGCCATGGTTCTCCCAGGTACCTCTGTGCATTTTGGCAGGGCTGCTCCGAGGAGTCCGGTTCAGGTAGTTCTGGATGGCCGAGGCGCAGTCTAGCCGCTCCATGGAGGTCATGAGATAGTGCAGCTCCTGCAGGCTGCCATTCTGTTCTTCAAACAATTCCAGAATGGCCGCGGCGGGGCTGCGCTGGCAGGACAAGAACCTGTCTCCAAGGGACAAGGGGATGGTGAGAGGAGAGCATGGAGCTCAAGAGCAGTATGAGACCTCTGCACCCCACTCGAGAGCTCTGATCCTGCTAGCCTTGTCTCCTTCCCAGGAAGGGCGGGAGTCTGCAAGCTGAGAGGAGTCTGCACCCTGATCCTCTTATGCCAGCCTGAGTGGTATACTAAAGCAGGCTTGAGCAAGCCATGAGGAGTAAGGCAGTTAGCAGCATCCCGACATGGCTTCTGCATCAGCACCATCCCCCAGGTTCCTCCCTTGAGTTCCTGCCCTGATTTTCCTACAAAATGGACTGTCATAGCCAACAAGCAAATAAACCCTTTCCTTCCCAAGTTGCTTTCAGTCATGGTGCTTTATCACAGCAATAGAAAGCAAACTGAGACCGGTGTTAACTACAAATTTCACTCAAGAACCATGAACATTAAAACAAACCAACCAACCCATGCTTTAAGTATACTTATGATTTTGTGTTGGATCACGTTCATAGTTACTATGATGACCCTCCATGGTTTGGGAACCTTTCAGAGTCCCTTTTACTCAGCAGCCAATCTACAACTCCTGGCTGCCTCCTTCATCTGGTGATGCTCTGCCTTTCTGATCTGCCATCCTCCCATCCTACACCTCCTGTCCCAGACCCATCTCTAACCTCGTTTGCATTTTCTGCCCCTATTCTGCACCCCAGCAGCTAGAACACCATGTGTGACTTCCTCTCTGACATACTCTCAATTCTGCAGCCCTCTGGTTATTTTTTTTCTCTTCTTCTTCTTCTTCAACTGTTTGTGTGTCTCTTCTCAGTGTTCTGCAATACCGAGCACACACAGGGGCCACAAGGAATGTTTGCTGTTATTCTCAAGTTCTCAGAGTCCCTTGTTATCAATCATTTGTGCTCCTAGGAGGTGAAAACCTATTTCACTCTTGGATCCAGACACATAGACAGGTACTTGACAACTGTTTAAATCTCTTCTGCTTCCAGGGTCTGGCTCTAGTTCATCTCTGATGACGGCATTTACAGCCTGGACTCTAGGACCTAGCACAGAATAGTTCTTCTACCGATCTCTTTGTGAGCTCCTTGGCAGGAGCCCCAGCTTCATTGCCACTGTGATTGCTAACACCTACTGTGTTAACAAGCGACAGGCTTCCTGTTACACACTGTACACACAACATCCTATAATCTTCTGGGCCTGGGGCCACAGTGTGGCAAGCTAGTACCAGTGACTTGTATCATTCCTTGTGAAATATTTATTGCATACCTACTATGAGAAAGACATCATATAACTGATTTCATACTGAAAGAATGGGCTTGGAGTCTTGGGGAGACAGTGAGGTGTCCTAAATTCTGCAGAGGCACCCGGGACCCTTCTTGTCAACTGTGAGGCTGTTAATACCTTTTCTCTTTCACTTTCAAAATTCATAGAACAGACACAGAGGAGTGTGAATTGGAAACCGACTTCCACAGACAGCATACAGAGTTCACTCTTCTCCTATCCCAAGGAATGAAGTGGGAACAAGGAGCTTGGTCAAGCTCAGACATACAGATGGTGGCCTTTTACACCACTGCCCTAAACAATCCCTGAGACGCTTACCAAAAAAACAAAAAAAAAAACCTGGAATCTTAGTGTCTGCCGGTGTCCTTCAGTCCTGGACTTAAACAATGATTAAAATAAAACTTTCATCAAAAAACCATTAAACATTAAAAAAAAAAAAGATAAAATAAAACTTTCTCTGGAGTAGAAAGAACTGAGACCCCATGGGGGCTTGAGGCCAAGTCACCTTCCCTGGTCCCTGAGAGTCTACCTGTCTTCTAGTCTTTGTCTTGTAACTAAATTGTAAGGAATTAGAGTCTTTCTCTCCCCTGTTTGGCTAAACTGGAAATAACTTTTTATCAGTTTCTGTTTCTCAACTTCTTTGGAAACACAGGGAAAAGTGGTGGCCAGTATACAGACCTGCGTGTCTGGTGACAGTCACTCTGGACCTTGAAGATGTAGAAGTGACAGAAAGAGCTGTCCTGCCGAGGGGTGGTGGCACACACCTTTAATCCCAGCACTTGGGAGGCAGAGACAGTTGGATTTCTGAGTTCGAGGCCAGCCTGGTCTACAGAGTGAGTTCCAGGACAGCCAGGGCTACACAGAGAAACCCTGTCTCAAAAAAAAAAAAAAATAAAAATAAAAAAAGCTGTCCTAAAGAGACTCTGGAGGGATTCAGTAGCTGTTCACTAACTTACAAGTCTCCCCCTTGTCCTTAGGGAAGACCCCACCCCAGGCTACATTTGAACTCCGTTACAGATGTACTTGCTGCTTACCGGATTTTCATGCCACAGAGCCCCAGGTGGGAGGCCAGTCTGCGCCAGTCATTCCCAGTGACGCTGTTGGGTTCCAACAACATCTGCAGCTGCTCAAAGAGCTCTGGGGGCAGCCTGAGGCAGGGAATAGAGTGTTTACAAAAGGGAGGGTCCAAGCCCAAGGGCTGGACAGACAATTCAATCTGTTGCCACACAGTCATGAGGTCCCAAGTTCAATATCAGCACCCATATGAACAGTCTAGTGTGGTGGCAATGCACTTGTGACCCAACCACGGGAGAGAGGGAGACCAGCAGATTTCTGGGACTTGCTGGCCATCTAGTGCTCCAAGTTTACCTCAACAACACCCAAGGTTCACTTCTGGCTTCTGGTGCTTACACACAGACATACAAGAACACTCACACACACACACACACACACACACACACAAAATCACACACACAACCACACACACACAGAAATCCAGTCATTCTCCCATCCTCTTTACCTACTGGTGCTGAGACAGGATTGGCAAACATCCGCAAAGCCACCTTTACTCACCTATTGCACAGGGGTGGCTGGGAGACAGGAGGGGGTACTGCCCAGGTCTCCTCCTCTGATGCCTGGAATCTGAGGATTTCCATGTATTTGGTTTCCAACCCCTGAATCATCAACAGGGAAAGGGAACACACTCAGGGGGTCATGAGAAACTCCTCCTCTCAGCCCCCCTCCATTCCTCATGACTCTCTTGCAACCTGTCACCAGAAGATACAGCCCCCTCCACACCCAGCACCCTGGACCCTCTCTGCCTCCCAGACTCCAGAACCCCACAGTCAGACTGAGGTTTGCCCCTGAGAACAATAAAACCACACATGGTGTATCTTATGCTGGCAGAATACAGAAGACACAGGCCACCACCTCAGCTGTCCTCTCCGAATGACAATGTGTGGCTGTCTGCCCTCATCTTGCAACATGCTACTTTGGTCTTCCAAACACGCTCAAACCTGACATGTTCCTCTCTTCCCTGAGGCTGTGGGAGGGAGGGAGGGACGGAGGGACGGAGGGAAGGCGGGAGGGAAGGAGGAGGAGATATCTACACCCCCCTTCCACCTACTCAAGCCCTCCTTCCTAGTCACCCCCGAAGATAGCTGAAGACAGTCACCTTGGAGGGGGCCAGGTCTCCCAGATGCCCCCTAGCTATCCTAAGCTGGAAGAAAGAGTTAATGTGAGATTTGAGTCTCTTTAACCTTCTGATGCATTTATCCATCCATACAAAGGGCTCAGGGATGGAGGGTAGCCAGGGGGGCCAGCTGGTCTAAGTCCTTTCAAGATCTGGCATGGTAGCTCTATGACAAATAATGTTCCCTTTAACTACTTTGCTTTGTAATCAGGACCCTACTTGTGTGAACCGGACCCATCCCCCTTCCTAGGCCTTCCAAGGCCCTGCCCTTCCTCAATGCCTCTGCACAACTCACATCCTGGAAGGTGTGCATGGTGACAATGATCTCATTGGTTAATGCCGAGCACTCTTCATTCCCATTGGCTACAAAGAGAAGCAAGAGGGGTGAGCAAGAAAAAGACTCAGGGTAGGGCTGCAGAGCAGGGTGGCTAGGAGGGAACAACAGGACTTGAACAGGGCTCCCCGGCCTACCTGCCTTTCTCCGGAAGCAGAAAGAACGGAAGGGGCACTTTCCATGCCAGATGTGGAGATGCGGAACCAGCTGGCTACTGCTGTCATCCACGTTCTCCCAACCTGGGGAGAGGACAGAACAGAGAGCCTTAGAGGGTAAGGCCTTCCACAAGTCTTTAGAGGAGGTTATGGGGAGGCATCAGGATGACTCAAGGCAGAAGGGTCTCAAGCCAATGGAAATCGGTGAGCTTGAGGGGGCACCTCAAAGCGGTTGTTTCTATGGCTGTGCTTCTATACTAGTACAAGTATATTTTATGCTAGTAATATATTACTACTACTACTACTACTACTACTACTACTACTACTACTACTATATCTACTACACGCACACATGCGAGCGCACACACACACACAAGCCCCTCAGCCTCCTATTCTCTACCCAACCTCTTGAAACAGCAGAATACCCCCAGAAATGTGCCTGTCCACAACCACACAGAGGATTCCAGAAACACTGTCAGCTCCTCACGTCCAGCCTCCCACCTAGCGTCCTTCTGTTCTGGGGTGGCTGGCTAGCAAGGGCTGAGCAGGAGATAGAGGAGAGTGAACAAAGCCAGGAGACCCTCACAAGGCCACTGGGAACCCATGTCCAGGAAATAAACTTGGAGTTTCTGGATTTCCTGGAAGGCTGGGGGGAGGGAGGATCTCTGACCCTCTCTCTCATCCCCCCCCACTCCACCCCCACCCCCAACCCCTCTTGCTATCCCTCACCCCTTGGGGCCCAGTCCCCTCACCCTCGGAGATGTACTTGAGCTGCAGGCATTGGTCTGCTCTGGCCCCAGTGAAGTCAAAGAGCTGGCAGGGCCCGCGCATGCGCCCTCCGTGCGGCTGTTCATTGGTGATAGCCCACTGCAGGGCGCAGGGAGTATTGTTCAGGAAGTAGACGCGCAGCTGCAGGTGTGTCTGCCCTGGTGCCAGTGGGGAGCAGAACATTGCCAGCTGCAGCCACTTGCGGGCTGTCTGGCCCAGGGGTGTCTCCAGAACACAGGTGTAGAGACTGTGGAGGGAAATGGTAGCAGAGATCTATGCATAGACACCAGGAAGGCCAGGATCCCAAGGTGCTTACCACCGGGCTCCTGTCATCTAAGGGTATCTATAAGGGTGAAGAGATCACTCCAAATGGGCATAGAGGGAGGAGCAGATGAGGGACAGAGTGGCTTAGAAGGTCAAGAAGTGAGTGGGCCATGAGGACTGTGACGTTCATACTGTCATCTTGACAGGCTCTAGAATCACCTCAGGGACAAATCTCTGGGCATATCAGTAAGAGAGTTTCTCACCTGAGTTACAGAACTCAGAGTGAGTGGGAAGACTCACTCTGATGAACAGAATGGGATTCCTGGACTGAGCAGAAAAAACAAATGGAATAGCAAGAGCCATCTTTCTCTAACGCGTGACTGAAGTGGCCGCGTGACCAGCTGCCTTAAACTCCTGCTGCCATGGTTAGCTGTACCCTTGCGATGGGAACCCGACTAACCATTCCTTTCTTAAGTTGCTCATGTCGGGTCCATTGTCATGGCAATAAAGAATGTTACTATTATGGTGACTGCCACCTCCTGGGAAGGAGAGCCCGTGTGCGTTATCTAGCAGTGGAGACAAAGTAATCGCAGGGTCCCCATGATTTGAACGGGGTGCACATGGTTCTCCTCTAGTCAATGGATGATAAGGAATCTGGGAAGCAGGGGACTAAGAGCCTACGAGATGGAGGACAGACATGACAAGCGCCAGAAGGGGACAAGCTACCTCTAAGAGTTTAGAGACAGTCCTGAAGAGAGGCACAGGGTAAAGAGAGGCAGCTGTGGAGATGGGACAAACTCACTACAGGAGTGCCCAACCTTTTGACACTGAGGCACAATGACGCCATCCACAAAGCCACACTCAAGAACAATGCAATTGAGTTTCAAAAAAAAAATCTCCTAATGTTTTAAGCAAGTCTACTATTTTGTGTTGGGTCTTGTTTGTAGATAGCCAGGCTGTCTGGAGCCTGTGAGTTGTGGGTTGGACATGTTTGCTAAACAGAGGGATGAGTTGAACCGTGTGCCTCCAGAGCACTGAGACAGCAATGGGGCACAGTCTCAGATGGGGTTTTGATGATGGGGCTATCATGAACATTAGAACAGTGGACTCAGAAAGGGACACACAGGTCTAAGCCCATCAAAGCATCCTGAATGAATGAATGAATGAATGAACGAACGAATGAAGGGGCAGGCCGTTCTGACACAAACATAAAAAGGAGGCAGACAGAGAAAAGACATTGCCAGTGAGAGACATAGAACAAGAGGACTGGCCAATGGAGACAGTAGAGACGCATAGGAGGAGGACAGGCCAATGGACAGAGGCCCACCTGAAGTGAGAGAGCAGGATACGACACTCGTCCCTGGAGATATGAGTCCCTGGCCGACCCAGGGGCCTCCAGTCCTTGGCATCCAGCAAGGAAGTATTGCTGCTGTAGGCACAGACTTGACTCAGCTGTTGGGCGCAGTGCTTGAACGTGAGTGTGCAAGGCTTCAGGAAAGAGGCCCCATGAGGCCCACAGGCCACCACAGGACTCACTAGTCCCTGTCTGTGAGACAGTGCCGGGGCATCTGTCAGGTCCAAAACCAGAACCAAGGATATCCTCTCCTGGCGACCCACAGTCACAGCACCTGGAGAAACAAAGGGCTGAGATGAGTCTGGCAAGTAAAAATGCTCTGCCTCTTGAAGGAGGCCAGTCATAGCAGGTACAGAATCAGAGCCCAGAGCCCAGCACCATGCCAAGAGGCTGTATGGAATGAGGAAGTCCACCATGAGCTAACTTGGAGTGCAATTCCAAAGCAGTCATCCGTTTCCTTCCAGGGCCATAGCTACTTGTATGGGGACTTGTGTGACTATGAACCACACTTTTCCTTCTTTGGCTTGGAGGATTGTCACAGCAGGCTGTCTTTCAAGCCAAGCATTTTACTTCCACTTGCTGGGAAGCTCTCCCCCCAAAAGGTGTGGAGACTTATCTTTAGAGACGCCATCTTTGGAATCAAAAAAGCTGAACTATAAATAGTTTTCCAAGTTCTAAAGTTGTCTGTGGGTGGAGCTCAGGTTGGGTACCCTATCCTGCTGTCTGAAGAAGTCCTTGCCCAGAAGGAGGCTGGGAGTGGTTACCTGGTGGAATGAGCAGGGAGATGCCTGTGTCTTGCAGCATCAGGCATCCGCCACGGTGATCCACCTCGCGAGCAGAAAACACCAGTAGCTTATGCATCAGCTGGCGGGTGACAGTCTGGCCCTGGGTAGGCATGTGGAGTTCCCGGTAGAATGCAGCCACCTCCGGTAGTGTGGGGACTGGGCACTGCCTTGGGAGCCCATGTTCTGGTAATGGAGTGGATGGGGATACTGGCTCCTCTGGGTCATCCGGCTTCTGGCAGGCCCCTGGCAGCCACTGACAGCAGTGCCATCGAAGACACTGAACCAGAAAGAGAACACTGGCCACAGGGATCCCCACCAACAGGAGGAATTGGAAAGACTGGACAGAACTCTCCTGGGGGCTCATCCGCCTGGTCACTCAATGCTGCTGGCTCTCCTGCACCCCTGCAGCAGCCAAGGCCAAGGGCCTGGAGGGAAAGTGGTTAGAGTCAGTGGGGCTGGCCTAAATCTTAATTCGTGGAGGCCAAGGCTAGACTACCTGCAGAAATGGCGCTCCCTTTTCTTTCCCCTTCCCCCATTCGTGCACACACACACACCCACACACACACACACACACACACACAAAAGAACCTTCCAGAGCTAGGCATGGTGATACACATCTCTAATTCCAGCTATTATGAGGCAGGAAGATTTGGAGTTCAAGGCCAGCCTGGGCTACAAACTGAGACAGTGTCTCAAAAATAAAGAACTTCCCACAGTTCTCCACAACCTGGTTACAGCAAAGTAAATCCTGGGGCATAAAGAACTGGTACCCAGAAGACAGGAGTTCAAAGCCTGTCATTCATTGAATCTGTTACGCTTGTCATATCCACCCGTCCAAATATCTACTTCTGAGTCAGTAACAATACACACCTATAATCCTAGTGATCAGGAAGCGGAGGCAGGAGGATCCTGAATCAGAGGTCAGCCTGAGCTACATAGTATGTTAAAGACAAAATCCATCTTTGTCTCATGAAAAAAAAAATCTGTAAGGGAAAAATGCAACCTCCAATCTTGTGAATGCAAAATACATGTATTGGCTGAGGGACTAGCTTAGGGGTAGAGGGTTCGGCATACACGAGGCCCTGGGTTTGAGTCTTAGTAACACATGAAGAAAGTACAAAGTACACTGTATGAGTGTGAGAAGGGGGCAGAGGGAGAGAGAGAGAGGGAGGGAGGGAGAGAGAAGGAGAGAGAGAGAGAGAGAGAGAGAGAGAGAGAGAAAGAGAGAGAGAGAGAGAGATTTAATCCAACATATTTAAATGTTATTTTGTCAGGCTGTGGGTATGAAGTCCACAGTCCACACACTTGATTCTGTAGAGACTCCTGTCCTCGTAAGAGTCTGGAAGGATACAGCCCCAACCTGTTCTGTTGATCACCACTGAAAATCATGACAACTGGAGAATACGGGAATGAATTCTAGCAATCTCTGTATTACTTGGATTTTTTTTTTCCTTGCAGGCATGTCTTATGTAAGCTTTATAATTGTGTGTCTGTGCATGTAGGAGACCATGCTTCGGAAAGTCAGATGTCAGCCTTGAAAATCATTAGGTTTTTTTTGTTTTGTTTTGTTTTGTTTTTTTCGAGACAGGGTTTCTCTGTGTAGCCCCGGCTGTCCTGGAACTCACTCTGTAGACTAGGCTGGCCTTGAACTCAGAAATCCACCTGCCTCTGCTTCCCAAGTGCTGGGATTAAAGGCGTGCGCCACCACTGCCCAGCATCTTAGTTTTTTTTAAAGATTTATTTTTATCATTTTAATTCACATATAGGTGTGTGTGTGTGTGTGTGTGTGTGCACGCACTCACGAGTGCATGTACCACAGAGAAGCCAGAGGCATTAGATTCCCCTGGAGCTGGAGTTACAGGTGGTTGTGAACTACCTGACATGGGTGCTGGGAACCAAACTCTGGAAGAGCAGCAAATGCTCTTAACCACTGAGCCACCTCTCCAGACCCCACGTTTTTGTTTGTTTGTTTGATTGGTTTGGGCATTTATTTATTTATTTACTTACTTCATGTACATGGGTGTTTTGTCTGCATGTATGTCTGCACAACAGAAGAGGGAATAAGATCCCATTGGGAGTACAGACAGTTATAGACAGTCGGGAGCCACTGTTTGGGTACTGGGAATTGAACTCAGGACCTCAGGAAAAGCAAGCAATGCTCTTAACTGCTGAACCATCTCTCCTGCCCCTGGGTTGGGATTGTTTTGTTTTTTTCTTTGGTGTTTTTGAGACAGGTTCTCTCACTAGGACTGGGAGCTCACCCAGGAAGCTTGGATGGATGGCTATAATTCCTAGAGATCCACCTATCTCCACCTCTCCAGTTCTGATATCATTAATGCAAGCCACCACACCCAGATTTGTACATGGGTACCAGGGATCCAACTCAGTTCTCATATTTGCACAGGAAGCACGGGGCCACTAGAGCCATCTCCCCAGTCCGGGAGAGGGAGATGTGGAGTCCCAGGACTTTGCACATCTAAGCAGGCTCTCTGTTACTTAGCTCTAAGTCCATTCTGATGGTTCCTCCTCGAACTTATTGAAGGTGAGAGGAAAAACAAAAACTCTTCCTGGCAATTAATGGGGTTGGAGTGAGATCATGTGAGAAACACCTGTAGACGATAAAGCACTATCCAGATGTGTGTTCATTTATGCCTGTCCTTCTGCCGGAAAGGTCCGAAGGTAGCTCCCTGGCATACGCTCAGTACTGCATGATCAGCAAAAGTTAAAAGTGGAAGCAAAAAAGAAAAAAAGAGGAAGAAGGGGGCAAAAGTGGGGCCTAATTGAGGCTGAATTGAGGTAAGCCAAAAGCGCATGCTCACTGAGGGCTCACCCGATAACCTAGCAGTGGTGACCATAGGAAGTTTGGGACTTTCTGGTAACTCCCAGTATACATGCCAGCTCCCCTGCATCTGTTTCTACAGATGTTTCCATAGATGTTTCTATCTCCTCCTTGAACCCTGTTAATTCCCAAAACCTCCACACTCTGGTGGGACTGGGCTCCCCATGCCCTGTGCATTCTGGCCCGTGGCTTTGGCTCCTTGCAGCCCCGGTGATGCCCCAATCCTCGAGTGGTTTACAACCTCTCTGCTGTCAATCGGCCCGAGAAGCTCTTCCTTATACGTTGTCACACCAGCTTTCTCACTAAAACGAGCATTTTCTGATCACCAGCTGCATATAAGGCACCATGGAGGCTCCAAAAGTGACCGCAATGTCTTGTCCTGCCCTGCAGGAGCTACTGAAGGAATGCAATCCCTCCGTCTGGCAGCTGGATTCCTGGAGACATGATGTCCTCCTTCATAGGAGGCTTCCAGCATTCATCGGATTGCGCACTAACCGGAAACGCTTCCACTAAACCCCACCACCACCACCTCTGACGCTAAGCTTAGACACTTCGTTCCTTCCTGAAGACCTAAAGGATGCTTCCCCTTCCCCAGTCCCTTTCCAACAGGGGCAGACACTCCCCTGCCTTCTGGACAGGCAGATGTTCCTCTGCATCATCACCATAGAGGATCCAGGAGCAACCTGTTTCCCCTGCATCCTCACTGAAGATGTGTACAGGAGATGGGATTTTGCTCACTTTACCTTGCAACACAACCTAGAGGCCAGAGCCTCAGCCTTCTTCAGCCGGGCCATCTGCAGGGCTGCAGGTGAATGAGGCAAATTGGTGGTGGTCAGAAGCTGGCTTAGTTAAGGAGGCAAGCTCCTCCTTAGTCCTCAGATCCCTCACCACTTTCACTGTCAATAATAGTTACAACATGAAAACTGTAATAGTAACAGCTTGGCTCACATCATCCTCACACGGGCCTCTGAGCTGGTGCCATTTGTGTCTTCTTGGCACAGATGAGGAAGCTGAAGGGTTTTTGCCTGCTCTAGGGGTGAGGGAGCAACGGCAGATGTATAAGAGTGATGGGGTTTAGAGACCCCCGATCCCCCACCCCACTCCTCCTTTCTTCCTAGATCTCTTCATTCCCACTCAGAGAGAGAGAATGACGTTGGGTGAGAAAAGAAATGAAGAAAGATGGTTCCGCTTTAGGATACCAGCACTTGGGAGGCTGAGGCAGGAGGATTAGAGTTTGAGGACATAAAATGAGATTGTGTCTCATAGGAAGGCAGAAAGGCAGGAGGAAGGGAGAAAGAATAGAAGGGGGAAAGGGGACCTAGAGATGGCTCCATGGTTAGAGCACTGGCTGCTCTTTCAGAGCACGTGAGTCTGATTCAGAGCACACACATGGGGGCCCATGACCATCTGTAACGCCACTCCCAAATGATCTGACCTCCCATGGTCTCTGTGCGCACTACATAATCAGGGTGTACACACACACACAAAACACTCAGACACAAAAAATAAAAATAAGTAAGTAAAACCAAGAAAGTGGGAAATAGAAGGAGGTGGGGAAAGGCATGGAGGACAGAGGAGAAAGAAGAGGAGGAAAAGAAATGAAGGGAGGGAGAAGAGATGGAGAGGGAGGGGAGAAGGCAGAAGAGGGAAAACTAGAGGGAACTTAACGGAATAAAGTCATCTTTGGGTCCCGTGGCAAGTGATGACATTCGTGCCTGCCCACTAAGGTTCCAGTGGCAGGAGGGGCAGATACAAGAGAACGAAGTGGAAGGAACTACTCTGTTACTGTTAACAACAGCCTTCTGGGGCCTCTAAAGACCAGAGTCCAAATCCCCTCCTCCCCATTGGCCATGTCCCCTTGCCCAGCTGCCTCACCCCTGGGCCTCTCAAGGGAGCCTGCTCATTTCTCTGGCTTGAAGCAGCCTAACTCTTCCCCAGATCAAGCTTGGGGTCCAGCTGATCACTTCCAGACTTTCTTAACCCTCACTCTATTCTTCTCTCTGATCCCAAGAAGGGAAAGAAGCCAGAGTTTAGGGGACTAGTCCATAGCACTACCAATTCACCGGCTTCTCCAACTCCATGCAGGACTTTTCTGAACCCAGTTCTTCCAACTGTCTCCAGAGTCCAGAGCATTTTGGGTAGCACTTCCCCTAAACAGGGGACATTAGAATTCTGTCATCACCTGTCTTCAGAATCAAGATCCAGACTCCTGCTGCCAAGATCTGTTCATATTTACATACACTCAACCCTCCCTACCTTCCTGTTTCTCACCACACCTACTGATAAAGTTCCAAGACAGTAGTAAGTACCAGCCTGATCTGGGCTTGATGGCACAAGCCAGTAATCTCAGCTACCCGGGAGGCTGAAGGAGGAAGACCACAAGTTCAAAGCCTGCCTGAACATAAGGAGAGAATTCAAGACCATCCTGGACAATGGTGTAAAAGCCTGTCTTAAAAAGTAAGGAGCCAGCATGCCAGCATGCCAGCATGCCAGCATGGTGGTGCACACCTTTAATCTCCACCTGAGAGGCAGAGGCAGGCAGATCTCTATGAGTGTGAAGCCAGCCTGGTCTATATAGTGAATTCCAGTCCTGCCAGGGCTACATATTAAGACCCTGTCCCAAACAAACAAGCAGAAACAAAAAGTCAAAAGAGGTCTAGGGATGTAGCCCAGTGGTACAACACTTGTCTTATATACCCAAGTCTCTAGGTTCAAATCCCAGTACCAGGAAATACACACACACACACACACACACACACACACACACACACACCAAGAAAGCACAGTTCATGGCCACTATTCATGAGCACATTATACATTTTCACCAAACATAGTATCATCCCCCTGCTCTGGACACCAGTCAGCAAGGGCCCTTCCTCAAGACCCCCTTCCTTCTCTCCCCATGCCACCCCAGAATAAGGTCATAAGGTGGCAGACCTGGCTCATCCCTGGTTCTTCCCTGGACTCCATAGCATTCCCATTCCCTTGCAACGGCTCCAGATGGTACTTGCCTTAATGTTGACTTGCTACCCACTAGGCCCGTCCAGAAGGAATAGTTCCCTCTGTAAGTAACAGAGAGGTCTGTCACACCAGCCTCTAAGCCAGCAGATAAGAAGACTTGGGCGGGGAATCCAGGTAGGTGTGGCCTGCCACTTCCCGACAGAGTCCTGCCTCCTGATCATGCTGGCGGGTGGGGGGAGGCAGAGAGTCTTTGTTTATTGGCCAAGTCCAGGTGAAGCTCGGGAGTAGCAAAGGAAGCCAGAAGTCAGTACACTTCCAGGGCAGGTCTGGGAGGGAGGAGGAAGGAAGGCAGCTATGGTGCAGGTCTTGCATCTAGAAACCCTCTTGTCACAGTGCCCTCTGCTGGTGAGCGGCCATCTCTACCAAAGGCAGTATGGCAGAAGACTAGGGAACAGAACCTTCACCAGAGTTTGTCAGAAGACTATGGCCCGCACAGGACTCACTTGGTAATCTTGTTCAAATGCAGCCTCTGATTCCACAGGGTCTGGGCCATAGACTGCAGCTCAAAGAAACTTCCTGGTGACAATATAGCTGGTTCAGGCACTCTGGGTCTCTGTAGTCCTTCATGCATGGGGAGATCACACAGGTTCAGAGTGTGTAGAACTCACATATCTGCTCCCTGCCCCTCAGAATTGGTGGGATGCTGCCTTTGGGGGACAGGACACTGCCCTTGGTGGCAAGTTGAAGTTAGTGCTGTCACTCAGCCCCCTGTGGGGGGAGGGGAGGGAGTTAACCACCCGATTTCTGCTGAGTACTGTCTGACTCTTCAGCACCCAGTCATCTCTCCATGGGCTCTTGCATTGACTCCATATCTTGGCTTTTGTGAGGAGTGCTTCAGTAAACATGGGAATGCAGAAAGAAAATCCTGGGAAGAGTGGGGAGCTGAGGGGTGGGTGATACTGATCAATGGATTAGAGTCTGAGAAAAAGAATAAGTCCTGGTGCTCTTCAAGACTGCTGTACATGTGTTTATAATTAACAGTGATAATTAACAGTGCTGTACCGCCTCATTTTAAAATGAGGCAGAGGCAGGCGGATTTCAGAGTTCGAGGCCAGCCTGGTCTACAGAGTGAGTTCCAGGACAGCCAGGGCTACACAGAGAAACCCTGTCTCAGAAAAAAAAAAATTAAAATAGAAAACAAGATTTTGACTGTTTCTCACAATTCCAATGATAATGTTTGAAGAAATTAATATACTAATTACTTTGATTACAAAGTGGATCCACATATCAAGACATCTTGCATTATACCCAACAAATATGTAGTTACTCAGCAAATCAAAAATAAGATGCAAGTTTTAATATTTTTTATTTTTATTTATGTGTCTGTGTGAGTGCATGTCATCTGTACATGGGAGCCTTCAGAGACCAGAAAAGGGCATCAGATCCCCTGGAGCTGGGGTTGTGGGCAGCTGGAAGCCACTTGATGTGGGAACTGAGTTCAGATCCTCTGCAAGAGCCACAAGAGCACTTAACTGCATGCTTAACTACTGACTTATCTCTCCAGCCTCTAAGAAAACTTAAGAGAAGGGGAGAGGAGAGAAGGAAGGAAGGAAAGAAAGAATGAATGAATAAATGAATTTGGGGCTGGAAAGACAGCTTAGTCAGTTAAGCGTTTATGTTGTAAGCACCTGAATTCAGTGGCCAGAAACCACTTAAAAAATCTTTGCAATCCTAGAGCTGGGGAGGTAGAGATAGGCAGAACCCTGAGCATACTGACCAGCCAGGCTAGACAACTCAGTCAGCTCCGGGTCAGAGAGAGAACCTGCCTCAAAAAAAAACAAAAAAACAAAACAAAACAAAAAACCAAACAAAAACAAATAAATGTAGACTCCAACTGAGAGAACTGAGACTTAAGGCTGTCCTCTGGCTTCCGTGTATGCATAACATATCCCTCATCCACATCCACATATATGCACACACACACACACACACACACAAAGAAAATGTAAAAGTAGCCTTCTCTGCTTCCTTTTTAGTTAATTATTCTCAAGCCTCTTGTCCGTCTCTGAGACCCCTTTTCCTCTGCTTGCATCCTTGGGTATAGATGGGGAGGGAGAGGGAGATGAACACACCCCAGAGAGCCTTGTTAGATGTCACTAGGAATCCATGGAGAGCAGCCAGCCTGCTAAAGGGGATCTGGAGCCTAAAGGACAAGCAAGGAAAGGTGCCCAGAATTCTGACAGGGAACAAAGAGGGGAGGTGTCTTTCTTTGTTACACAAAGCTGTCTGAGTCACACAGAAAACTGGACTTTGCCAGCAGACAGGATCACTCTCCCCTGACCCCCTTCATGGTGGCTGGGAGGTAGAACATTGCCAGGAAGCACCAGACCACTCCTGCCCAGATTCCTTACCCACCTCCACTGCCTGCTGCCTTCATCTGAAGCACAAAGTGCTTGGGAACTGGGAAAGCTCTGCCAACCTCCAGTTCCCAGCCAGGCAGAGGCAGTCCAAGCAGGAGGCTGTAATCAGGGACTGTGTTCATGGGTCATGAACTCATTTCCAAAGCTGGTGCTTGCCTCACTTGGTGACAATCTGGTTCCAGAAAGGCTCTAGGGAAATCTTAGGGCCCCTACCATCCCCAGGGACACAGCTGGGTCACTGGCACAGAGAGCATGGGTACCAGTTGGATTGTGGTTTCAGGCTGGGCTGTATATAAAAGGTCCAGATCTTACCATCATGGGGGCTCTCACCAAAGATCTGTGCATCAAGAAGGAGCTGAGGTGAAGGGGAAAAGGAAGAGGAAGAGGAAGAGGAAGGAGAAACTCCATGGTGGAGTGCTTGACAATAGACATAAACCCTGGGTTCATTCAATCCTTAATATAACCCAAGCACACGCACACGCACTCGCACACGCACTTGCACACGCACATGTTCTAGCAGACCAGGGAAGAGCTTGTGGACAGGAGCTCTCATGCAGACAGCAACAGAGACTCCCCCACAAATGTCACCTCCCTTTTCATCAGAGAAAGGCAGGTCAGTCAGGAGTCTGGCTCCACCCCTTTCCAGTCCCTGGCCATTTTCTGCCTTATACACAACCTATATCATCAGGCCTGGGAGGCGTGTGCCTGAGGTAAGTCAGGAAGGCCTGGGAACAGGAGGAGTGATGGATAGCAGGAGGAAGAGATTGGCCACGGTCAATGAGGAAGACTCCAGCCCTGGATTAAAAACCCTGAAATAGGGAGATGGGAAGGCAGCTGAGTAAGTAGACAGTGAGAAGCAGATCTGCTCCATGATCTGTCAGTCACTCTAGAAAACCAAAACAATTAGATTTTTATTTCTGTCAAATTCCATTGATCTTAAGACAGAAGCTGAAATACCGTAAGCAACTGAGAAGATTGATACTGGCTGGGTCCTTAGCTGGAGGAGAGTCTAAACAGTGGCCTATATGGCACACAAAGAAAGCAACATGTAAATGAGATGCAAATAACAAATGGCTTTTTTTTTTTTTTTTAAATCAAAGACCAGGCTGTTGTGTCCTTGAGAGTCAGACCACCAGAAATCTGGACACCAGTGTTTACAGACCAGACCTGGAATAGGGAGATGCAGAGCACATCCCTGAGGCACCAGGAACAGTTGAGAGAGAAGGCTTCAGAGAAAGGGATCCACAGGGTCTGTTGGCCACGCCTGAATTGGGCAGACCAACCTGGGTGGGCCTCTTAAGTGTGCCAGTCTGGTCTAAAGAGATAAGATTGGGGGTGATGAGCAGGGTGTTGGGACTGTAACTGGACCAGCAATCCCTGGCGTCTACATTCAGAACATGGTTGCCATGTGGCTTCCTGGGGAGATGCAGACAAACATCTATTCATCCCAGAAACGACACTGATAGAAAACTAAAGAAATGGTCCCAGCTAAGTCTAGCCTGGTGAACCAACAAATAAGACTCCCTCCTCCCTCTTCCTTCCTCCCTCCTCCCTCCTCCTTCCTCCCTCCTCCCTCCTCCTTCCTCCCTCTTCCTTCCTCCCTCCTCCCTCCTCCTTCC
>JADRCH010000108.1:1678927-1815997 GCA_019843965.1 Rhynchomys soricoides | reverse complement strand
CCTCCTCCTTCCTCCCTCTTCCTTCCTCCCTCCTCCCTCCTCCTTCCAGGAAAAGAATGTTTCAATTCAGAGGAAATCTTTATTCAACATTGGTACTTCCAAGATGGTCACTGTCGGCTTCAGTGAGGCACAATCTTTGAGACACCAAAGGCTTGTCACTGGCCTGGCGGCTAGGTGATGCCTTTAGAGGAAGATAAAGATCAAACATGGTCCTTACTTCTAGGAGTCAGATGGCCATAGAGAGAGTGATGTGACCACTTAAGAGTAACCACACTGAAGTGTTCCCTGGTGGCTGCTGAGTGCTGTAGGAGGGGAACATAAGGCCCAGGAAGGAGCAGTGGTTACTAGAGATGGTTCAGGGGTCAGGACTAGAACTTGGCCCAAGGCAGTGACTAGACCTCCAATGAAGAACTTTGGCTAGGTAATTGTAAGGTTTGGAGGCCCAAGAGGACAGAGGAAGTCTTATCCCAGCATGCTCTCTGCCTCCCCAGATCTTGCCTCTCTGTGGCAAATGCAGCTTCAAGGACCTGTCTTTGTAGGTGTGCCCCTGCTGGGGCCCATCCTGATTTGGATGTTCACTCATCAGCTATCCAGTCGGTGTGAGGATGAGAGGAAGTTACCTTGGTGCCCACCCCACAAGGTCATATTGCTTGTGTGGGTGACCATCTACTCTGTCATAGGGTGAGTGTGTGGCCTTGCAGGGGTGGGAACAAATCCCCCTGTGTGGGGGCTTGTACTGTACTCTGGCCTCCAAACGGATGACAACCCATTGTTTCTCTTCAAGTAGGGGTCCCCACAAGCAAATATGTCCTGTATTCCTAAGATTCCAACAAGCCCCCTCTAAGCCTCCCTCCTTCCTGCCTCCTCCCTTCCTTCTTCTCCAGAACACCCAACTCCTCCCATCTACTTCCTCCCACCTACTTCCTCCCACCTACTTCCTTCCACCTACTTCCTCCCACAAGCTCTCCTGACTTATTTTACTTTATGTGTGCGAGTGTGTCTGTGTCTGTCTCTCTGTGTGCTTGTGTGAGTATATGCTTTGTGTGAGTGCCTACAAAGGTCAGAAGAAGGCATTGGATCTCCTCGAGCCGCAGACACAGGGGCTTATAAACCACCTGACAGAGGGCACTGGGAACCAAACAATGTCCCCTGGAAGAGCAGGAAGTTCTCTCTCTCTCTCTCTCTCTCTCGTTTATTTATTTGTTTTATGTATATGAATACACTGTCACTGTCTTCAGACACACCAGAAGAAATTAGAACTTGGTACAGATGGTTGGTTGTGAGACACCATGTGGTGGCTGGGAACTAAACTCAGGACCTCTGGATGAACAGCCAGTGCTCTTAACCACTGAGCCATCTCTCCAGCCCCAGCAGGAAGTGCTCTTAATTGCTGAACCATCTCTCTAGCTTCTCCCTTGACCCTCAAATGATGCTCACACCCACCTACCCACATGTCAGCTGCACAGTACTCCCTCAACAGCCAAGAGGCTTTATGCCAGAGGACCTTTATTCTACAGAACACCCTCTCTCTTCAGCTATGCCTCCTACCTGGTGTGGAAGGACCTCGGAGGGGGCTTTCAGTGGTCCCTAGCACTGCCCCTTGGCCTGTACTCTTTCCAGCTTGCTCTCAGCTGGACCTTCTTGATGCTCTTCATGGCAGCCGACAGCCCTGGGCTGGTAAGACTTGTGGTACTCCATGCTGGGAGGAGAATGTGAAACTATAGGGCCCCCCATCATATAGTTGATATCAAGAACCAGCAGGTGACACATTCAAAATTCCTACAGTGTGCTGAGTGCCCCAGGGATGGGATTTCTTGGGTCAGAGTACTGAAGAAAGGCAGAGGGTCCTGGCTCTTGAGAAAGCATGGCTATATCCTCTCAACAATTCTGCCCAGGCCCTCCTGGACCTCATACTGCTCTACGGACTGGTGGCAAGCATGGTGCTTGTCTGGCGGCCAATCAACAAGCTGGCTGCTCTGCTCTTGCTGCCCTACTTGGCCTGGCTTACTGTGATCACTACCATCACCTACCGCTTGTGGAGGGACAGCTTATGTCCAGCGTACCAGCCTTAGCCACCCAAGAAGAGCAACTGAGGCACCGGGATGCAGAAGGGGGGAGGACGGCAAGAAGCTGGAGTAGCTGTGGAGCCAGAGACACTTGATGTGACCACTCTCCTGAATCTTCCCGCTGCCCTTTCTCCTTAGACTTCAGAGATATAGAAAAGAAGGGGTGCTTTCTGACACGTAATAAAATCCTGTTGTTGATCTTGAGGAGATGTGGATACATGGCTTGCAGGGCTGCAGAGCGGAAGCTTCTCCTGTAGGAGTGATGAGCCGGTGTGGGAACACACTGTGGGGAGGGTGAGCACCACCTCTCCTCTCCTATACCTCCCCAAGCCCACTATAGGGCTTAGCGCTTAGCTCTTCCCTCAGAAACAGAACTTCGCCAGCAAGATGGCTCAGCGTGTAAAACACTTGCCACCAAAACAGGTAGAAATCTGACTTCTATTACTGGGATCCACACAGTTAAAGGAGGGGAAAATGACTTCCAAAAGTTGTCCTTGGACCTCCAGGAGCACTGTGACACATACAGGTACACACAATACAATACATGCACATGTGTGCACACAGTATGTATACATGAGTGCATGTGTGTTGGTGCACTCCTGTAACCCCAGCAGCATTCAGGAAATGGAAGCAGGAGGATCAGGAGTTCAAAGTCATCCTTGACTATACAGCAAGTTAAAAAGAAAAATTCGTGAAATAGCGCATAAAAGCAAAACAGAGAAACCAAGTAAACAGGGCTAAGGGGCAGCAGGATGACTCAGCAGGTAAAATTCCTGTGACAACTGAGATGATCCCAAGCCACACGTGGGAGGAGAGAACCAATGGGCACAGGCTGTCCTCTGATAGGGAAGAACCTCTGCAGGAAGGACACCCCAGCCCCTGGGCTGGAAAGTTCAGGGTTGGGGGTAGAGTCTGCCAAGAGAACCTGGAGGCCAGGTCTGCTTTGATATGCTAAATAGGCACCTGGGCTGCTTGTCCTGGGTTTGAAACTTAACATCATATAGTACACTTTTACACAATATGTAGGTAGATAATGTAGCTCTACTGCCTATTACCTGTGTCATGCTAAGTCCCATGAGATGAACTCTGATAAGCTAACGACTGGTTTAGTTTAGTTTAGTTTCTCATAGACTCTCATCTTCAACTATTTATATCTGCGAATTACCATGAGGAGAAGTCTGGAAGGAGGTGAGTGCAGGGTGCTGACAGGAGACACCAGCCAGAGCTCCTGGCTCTTGCTTCTTCCTTTCTAGATGGCCTCAGTGGCACTTCCATTTTGTCTCCTCCCTTCTCTTAGTTTTTCCCACCCCATTTTAAAGCCATTGTGGCAGGAGGCGGTAGGTGGCACTGTGTCCTTGACCCTTGTACATGGCAAGCTAAGGGCTTGGACATCTTGCGACAAGGGGTCTCTACCTGAGTGAGGCATGATAGGAAGTGGGTTGGGATTATAAGCCAGTTGTTTATGGAACCCTGCCCCCCCCCCAGTGTGTGTGTGTGTGTGTGTGTTTGTATGTGTGTTACATGTATGTTTTCTTATGTGTCAATGGGATCCAGGAAGTGTGTGTGTGTGTGTGTGTATGTGTGTGTGTACATGTAGATCCTATGTGTGTACCTGTGTTTTCATGCATGTGGAGGCCTGAGTAGATGTGCTCTCAATCACTCATCCAACTTTTTAATTGAAGCAGTGTCTATCAATAAAACCCCAGCTTTCCCTGAGGATCCCGTCTCTGCCTTCTAAGCTAGAGTTGCAGGTGGGCTCCTAAGCCTACCTGGTATTTGTATGGGTTTCTGAAGTCCTCACAGTCATGCAGAAAGCACTTTAACCCCTGGGCTATCTTTCTAACCCGTTTGTGGTGTTTTGAAACAAGGTCTTACTATGTAGCCTTGGCTAGCCTTGAACTCATGTTCCTGCTTCCACTTCCTGAATGCTAGGATTAAATGCATCAACTGCCACACCCAGCACAAGACACTGTCTAATACTAACCAGATACTCCAGATAGGAGGCCTGGGCATCAGTGCTGTGGGATACCCACTCAGGACCTCCTGGGTATGGCCAGGACTGAACACCATAGGTGTATGAGCACCAGGACACTTCAGAGCACTTATGAAATGCATATCCCTGGGGCCCCAATTACAAGCCTGGTTTTGTAACTTTGGGGGTGGGCTCCTGACATCCTCTTGTTGACCGGCTCTTCACCACTTCTGCCCATTGAAGTTCAAGAGCTCCAGGCTTGGGACACTTCTCAGAGCCTAACTCCTGCAGTGGTTCTGTGAACATAGTTTGGAATCTGAAGCAAAGTGAGGCCTGTCAGGAAAGAAGCAAAGGTCTTCCAAAGGAAAGGCCCCATATAGCAGCAGTATTTGAGAAGGGAACATGCTGGCCCTTTCCAGAGCTTACCCACCAGAGCTGTAGTCTCTCTTCCTCCATGAAGGGAAGCTCAGCCTGGCAGGACAGGTCACCAGCAGAGCAAACATGCGGTCCACCTGCCTTTGTCTCTGCAGCGCAGGGAACCACAAGGAACAGCATAGATACTCAAATACCTTTGATAGATGGAATGAACACATTGACACAATTCAAGAAAGGAAAATCAAAATGCCATTGCCCCTCAGCCCCACCCTTGCTTTTGGATGGAGTGGAAAAGGGATTGCATAGTTCTAGAAACTTCTGATTCTGCAACCAGATGGTGAACCACTGTTCTGTGTAGAGCCTTGCTCCCCACAGTGGGGCCAGTGACCTGGCACCTGGTGGGCACAGACTCTAGCCTATCCTCTGACCCTGAGAGTCAGATCACCATGGAGGCAGACTGTCATGGTTTACCTGTAAAAAGTACCCCAGACTTGTACCTCGAGGATGCTGATACAAGAAAAAACTAAAAACCAAAAAACAGCTCTTGGGGCTGAGATGGCTCACTGGGTGAATTGCTTGCACAGCAAGCATGGGGAGCTGAGCCCAGATCCTGGCACCCCACAGGAAAGCCATGCATGGCAACACTCTGTAACTCCAGTGCTAGGATGCAGAGACAGGGGCATGACTGAGCCTCACTAGCCGGCCACTCTAACAGAAGATTCAGTGAAAGCCCCAAGCTAAATACTACTACTACTAATAATAATAATATAGAAGCTGGGCATGGTGGCTCATGCCTCTGGTTCCTAGCATTCAGGAGGCAGAGGCCGGTAGATCTTGGTGAGTTCAAGGTCAGCCTGATCTAGGACAGCCAGAGCTGCATAGAGAGACCCTGTATCCAAAAAGATAATGATGATGATGACAACAACGATGGCGACAGTGATGATGAACTGGAGAATTGGCTCAGCAGTTAAGAGTGTTTGCTGTTCTTGCAGAAGGTGTAGATTCAGTTCCCAGCACCCATATGGTGGCTCACAACCATCTGTAACTGCAATTCCAAGAAATCTGATGCCCTCTTCTGGTCTCTACTGGAAGCAGGCCCAAAAGCATTGCACATACATACATGGCAGGCAAAACACTCATACACATAAAATTAAATAATAAAATAAATCTTTTTTAAAAGTAATATTGGAGAGTGGCTGAGGAAAACACAAACATCAGCTTCTGGCCTCCATTCACATATGAACACATAGCCCCCAACACTCCCATACACATACACACACACACACACACACACACACACACGTGCACATCACAAACCCCCCCCCACATCACAGGGAATAAGAGTTCATCCTGAAATCAAATATGAGTGAGCATGTCCCAGAAACCCAGATGCAACTTCCCCAAACTCCATGTTCCAAGGTGGTAACAGTTTCATGAGGTTTTTACAGTAACAAAGAAAGTCACAAGCCAATCATTTGCAACTACACTGGTGAGTCCAGCGGCATGTGGGTCCGAGTGTGCAAATGTCTGCGGCAGGTCTCAGACGCTCTGATGACACCCTCAGCTTTGGACTTGGAGGGAGCCATTAGTCCTTTAACACTTTCCTAAAGGATTCGCCTCTGAACCACAAGCACAGGCAGTCAGATGCAGAGGTGCATGAAGAAGGGATATTAAGGTGGCTAAGGATAGCTCAAAATAATTTGGCTCTGGATCTGCACCATTCCAACCTTCCATCGGCAGGAAGTTGTGTAAGGGTTAGAAAATCCCTGAAGGAAGACCCCCAGACTCAGATAGTATGCAAAAACAAGGAGCATTTATTTTGCAGAAACATCCAGCATTCAGGGGTCAACCATTCTGCCAAATGGTGGCTTCAGACAAAGGCATGTAGGCCTTCTTATAGGGAACTGGGGGAACTCTCTAGAAGGATTAGGTAATCTAAAATCTCATTAGTGGGTACTAGGGGTTCCCAGGTAGTGGGTGGTCTGCATTTCTATGTCAGGAATGTTTAACCATATAATGAGATAGGGCTGCCCAGCGCAGATGGCCATTCTGAGATGTAGGGTTTGTTCTCGGAGCTGCTGCCTATGGCTTTTTTTTGTTTTTTTAAGTCAGGCCTGGTCCTTAAATGGAGACACACGGGGCTTCTGTTTTCCTTTCAGAGTCTTCAGCACAAGTGTGGCTTTGTTTCAGGGAAGGTCAGAGGTGATTACAGCAGAGTTTAACCTCATCAACTGATTAATCTATTAATAGAATCACATTTGCTCGGCTACAAGGGGGAGGGGAGCAATTAGTTGGGAGGAGTTGGTCATTTCCTCCTCTCTTCTCCACCCCTCCCTCTTCCCCTCCTCCTCTCCCTACCTTTCTGTTATGAGGTGACAGCCAGCCCCACCATGGGCCTATAGTGTGTATTTATTATCTTCTGTCCCCCGAGATAACGCTTATGATGCCAACCTCTAAGGAGAAGAGGCTTGTTTTGGCTCTCCTGTTCATAGGCTTCAGTGTGGAGCTGGCTGGCTCCATTTTCTAAATCAGGCCTGGTCCCCAAATGGAGACAGATGAGGTTTATGATCTCCTTTCAGTTGGAAGACACAGAATCTAACCCTGTCATTCATTAACTTGGCCAGCATGAGGACTTCCTAGCAGCTAGGCTTCACAGTTCTCATTTGTAAAACAGGAACCTTGCAGCTCTGTGGAGACTCGATAGAATGGTGGGAAAAAGAGTGTCTGGCAGAGAAGAGGCTCAGCCCATGTTAGCCATTCTAGCACAGAGTTCAGGAAGCAGCCATTTAATAAGTAGCCAGTCTTGAGAGAGAGCCAGGCTGCTCCGAGTTGCAGGTAGTACTCCCCAAATCTCCTGACAGCCAGGAATCACCCCCTCAGATCAGTGAGCTAGCCCAACTGTGGCCACAGGGCCAAAATGACTGGCTATTGACCTTGTACATTTCTGTGGATTTGTCTGTTACATCAATGAAACTATTAAAACCTGGGCTAGAGCAAGCTCAGTAGTGGGAATTTGCCTAGAATTAATGGGGCCAAGAAAATCTCACTTTGCTTATCAATTTATTTATACATGTAACTTATTCAAGATTTATTTGTTTGAATTTACGTGTGTGTGTGTGTGTGTGTGTGTGTGTGTGTGTGTGTATTCATAGGCATCACTTGGATGCAGGCATCCATGGAAGCCAAAGAGCACTGGATGCCCTGGAACTGGAGTCACAAGCAGTTGGGAGCCATCTTGTGTAGGTGCTGAGAACTGAACTTGAGTCCTCTGCCACAGCAGTATGCACTCTTAATGACCTGAGCCATCGTTCCAGCCCTACTAACTTTAAAAAAAAATTGAGGAGAGATGGGATAGGGGGTTTCTGAAGGGGAGACCTAGAATTTAAAGTAAAAATTAAAATTAAAAAAGAGAAGAAAAAATAATAATTGATTTAATTTCATTTTATATGCATAGATGTGGTGGGTGTCAGAGCCTCTGGGCCTGGAGTTACAGACAGTTGTGAGCTGCCATGTGGGTGTTAGGATTGAACCAAGCTCCTCTGGAAGAGCAGCCACTGAGCCATCCCTCCAGCCCCATAACTTTTAAAGCAGTTTTAAATTGGGCCAGTGAATCAGCTCAGGTAAAGAGAGTTGCTGCCAAGCTTAATGGCCTGAGTTTGATCCCTGGGCCCACACAGTAGAAGGGAACTGATTCCCAGAAGTTGTCCTCCATTTGTACACTGTGACACCATGCCTCTCCCCCCCCACACACACAAATAAATGTAATAAAAATGTAAAGAATAATAGTTTTAAATTTATAAATTTTAGCTATGCCTGAGAAAAACGATACATTGTTTGTTAGTTTTATGTTTTATTTTGAGACAGGGTTTCTCTGTATAGCCCTGGTTGTCCTGTAACTTGCTCTGTAGACCAGGCTGACCTCGACTTCAGAGATCCATCTGCCTCTGCCTCCGGAGAGCTGGGGTTAAAGACTTTTACCACCACTGTCCAGCTCATTGGTTCATTTTATTTATTTGTTTTGTTTTTTTGAGACAGAGTTTCTCTGTGTAGCCCTGGCTGTCCTGGAACTCACTCTGTAGACCAGGCTGGCCTTGAACTCAGAAATCTGCCTGCTTCTGCCTCCCGAGTGGTGGGATTAAAGGCATGTGCCACCACTGCCCATCGGTTCATTTTAAAAATACATTTTTGTCACATGTTTTTACGTCTATGAGATGCCTGTGGGAGTGGCTTCTCTCCTTTCACCATGTGGATTTGGGTATACAACTAAGGTCATTAGATTTGATGGTAAGCAACTGTGCACACTGAGGCGTCTGACCAGCCTAAAGCAATGGCTCTTATCCCAGCTCCCGGGCTCAGAGCATGACTTTGGACCAGTCAATACCTGGGAAGTACTTGTCATTGTCATCATCATCATCATCTTCTTCTTCATCAGGATCATTTTTATCGTCATCATCACCATCACACACAGACATTACAATATTTGCTAATATAGATATTAAGCTGACCCTCCAAGAGGATGCATCATGATCTAACTTTAAGTTCCCTTAAGACAAGCAGAAGACACAAACCTGGAGTTTATATGTGTAACTTTAATTTTTTCGAACCTTGTTTTTCATGATGGTTCTTCAATGCTTTAACCTCCCTTGTAGCCCACCACCCACCAGAGGTAGTGGAAAAGAAAGGACACAGGGAAGTGGTCATCTTTAGAAAGGTTCTTTGGAGCAACTCCTGTCTGTGCTGTCTGGAAATCGGCAGTTCAGACCACAAGTTAGCAGGGAGCAGCAGCTCGATCCACTCACAAACAATTCATGGATACACCAGCAGTCCAGTTTGGTAGAGTTGGATTAGCAACAGTGGTGACATGACCTAACAGAGACAGCCAGGCCTCAGCCTCAGCTCGAGTCAGCAGGAGGGACCAGCAGGAACACCAGGAGAAGTTCTCAGCTGTGCCTCTCTCAGGGAAGTGAAGATCAGTGAAGACTCAAGACCCACCATCATTGCAGAGCTAGCTGTACCAGCAAGCCAAGCTCTGTCTCCACCGCTCCGTGGAGTCCTGTTTATACCCTCCAACCATCACGTGTCCTCCACACGCCTTGCCTCAGCACGGGTCTTACCTAAGCATGTGCCTCCAATCGGCTGGAGTCCTTGGAGTGGCAAGTAACTGTAGTTTTTTGGTGCATTTCTCTTTATAGTGTCCCGACAAATGCAGCTCAACAACACATGTAAGGCAGACCAGTACATGTGTGTTGTTAGCAGAGACTCCTTCATCACGTGTCCTTTCACGGGCTTGCTTTAGCAGAGCATCCTCTCTCCTGTGTCTGCTTCTGTGAAATATTCCTTCACGAGTCGGCCTTAGCCTTTCACACCTGTGTCCACTTTAACAAAACGTTCCTTCACGTGCTTGCCCCAGCAAAACGCCATCCAAACAACTTTCCAAAGGACCCTTAAGTTTCCACCTCATAGATGCCTCTAGTTTCAGATGCCTAGCCCACTATGGAAGCTCATTTTGGGCTTATTACCTTTTGAGGACTCTGTTACTGGAGTTTCCACAAAACAAACAAACAAAACTACCCTGGCTCTGGGTCCTGATGCCTTTTCTGATTTACAGAAAAATAACAGAAAATACACAAAACAGGCCTGGAGAGATGGCTCAGCAGCTAAGAGCACTTGCTGTTCTTGCAGAGGACTGGAGTTCAGTTCCCAGCACCCATGTGGGGTGGCTCACAACCACCTGTAATTCCAGGCTATCCGATACCCTCTTCTGACTCCTACATGAATGAGGTACACACACACACACACACACACACACACACACTCACATACACACATACATACTCATATAAACACATACATACATTTAAACATGTAAAAATCTTTCAGAATATGCTAAATGAAAACTGGATAATGTATAGTTGAGCCCTTCTCAGTCTGTCTCTGCCTTCTCTGCTACTGTGTTACAAGCGACAGAAAGTGTTTTCAGTTAGCTGTCTCGTTGCTGTGACCAAAATACCCGCGAGAACTTGAAGAGAGGCGTACTTTAACATCTTCAGAGGCTTCTCCCTGTCAGCAGTTGTTCCCTGGGCAGAGTATCAAGGGATGGGAGCGGGTGACAGCAGAATGTCTTCCCTTCACGGTGCATGTGGGTTTGAAGCAGAAAGAGAAGGAACCAGGAATAAGGTATAGCTGCCCAGGCACACCTTCAGTCACCTAGTTCCCTCAGCTAGGCCCAGCTTCCTAGTTTCCAGAACCTCCCAAACAGCACCACCTGCTGGAGACCACGGGTTCAACAGGGAGACTGTGGGGTAATATTCTATACGCAAACCATATCATGGTGGTAAGACAAAAGGCCAGGAAGTGAAACACCCCCCCCCCCCGTGTATGTGTGTGTGTATCTTTCTGTGCTTCTGCATCTCTCTGTGTGCTTCTGCGTCTCTCTGTGTGCATCTGTGTGTATGTCTCTCTGTGTCTGTTTATATGTGACTGTGTGTGGCTATCAGTCTCTGTCTCTTTGTCTATCTCTGTGTGTATGTCTGCCTCTCTGTCTTTCTGTGTTTCTGTGTCTCTGTGTGTGCGTGTGTCTGGGTGTGTGTGTGTGTCTCTCTCTGTGCATCTGTGTATCTCTTTCTCTCTCTCTCTCTCTCTCTCTCTCTCTCTTTCTCTCTCTCTGTGTTGAGGCAGGATCTCATTTATCCCAGGGTGGCTCTGATCTCTCTATGTAGTCCAGGATAAAAGGATGATCCTGAACTCCTTACCTCCACTTCCCCAGGGCTGGGGTGGCAGCTTGTGACCCACCCGGCCTGGTTTATGTGGTGTTGGGGATGGAACCTCAGGGTGCATGTTAGGCAAGCACCCTACTGGCTAAGCTGTATCCTAGCCCCTGACTTCACTATTAAAAAGAACACTCACACACCCTGCCACTAAGTCATCAGCCAGGAAAGGAGCAGCCCTGTACCCTAGCCCTCTCTCTTTCTCTCTCTAGTCTTCCCTGTTCCTGGTGCTAGCAACTCTCAGGCCTGATTCACATGCAGAGCTGAGCTCACTGTGTCTGTTGGTGACTTCTGTGGGGTCAGCGCTATAGGTTGCAATTTGGGAGCGGGGGAGCTCAGACCAGCAGTGATCAGACTTTGCCAGAAGGGAGTTTTTGTTCAAGGTTACAAATCATGTGAAGGTCTTTCCACCACATATCTTAAGGGAATCATGGTGATCAAATTTGTGTCACCAGGCTTGGTAGCAAGTGCCTTTACCCACCGAGCCATTTTAGTAGCCCCTGGTTTTTGTGGGTTTTGTTTTGTTGTTGTTGTTTTGAAAATATGGTTTTTTAGCCAGGCAGTGGTGACGCACGCCTTTAATCCCAGCACTCGGGAGGCAGAGGCAGGCAGATTTCCAGCCTGGTCTACAGAGTGAGTTCTAGGACAGCCAGGGCTACACAGAGAAACCCTGTCTCGAAAAACCAAATAAATAAATAAATAAATAAATAAATAAATAAAAAGAAAGAAAGAAAAAAGAAAATATGGTTTTCTATAGCTCAGGCTGCTGCAGACTTGCTATGTAGTCAAGGATGATTTTAACCTTTGACCCATCTGCTTCCACCTCTGGAGTGCTGGGACTACAGGAGTGCATTACCAAGTCCATGTGGTGCTGGACATTGAGCCTGGGCCTTCCTATAAGCTTGGCAATCACTGTACTATGTAAGCTGTATCTTCAGGTTCTTAGCAGTAGAGACCAGGTCCTCATGTGGAGACTGAAAGGCAAGGGTCTCTTCTCTTACAGATTCCTACAGTGTGTGTGTGTGTGTGTGTGTGTGTGTGTGTGTGTGTGTGTGTGAATGACAGTTTCCCTGGAAGCCAAAGGCATCTGCTACCCCTGGAACTAGAGTTATAGACTCTGGTGTGGGTACTGGCAACTGAACCAGGGTCTTCTGCAGTAATAACATATACATACATGCATATATATATATATATATATATATATGTAATATTTTCTTTATTTACATTTCAAATGTTTCCCCCTTTCCAGGTCTGCTAGCATGTGCTCTTAACAGATCCACTTCTTCAGCCCAGGACAGCTATTTATTAAGAACCCTCATTTTGAAAGCACTCCACTGTACCTCCACACACACATGTCACCTTTTCAAGTACGAAAGCAGGAAGGAGCTATCTTGGGTACACTGGAGGCCTTAGGGGTGTCTAGCCAGAGCCCCCTTCATTCATTATCTAGGGTTTAGATCACTGGGTTCCCCACACCAGGCAGAAATCGCTCAAAGGAGCACCGCCACAGTCCCAAGCCCTTTCTACCTGCATCCACTCTAAAAACCTTTCTCCGCTTACGGCTAATTCTCTTTCCAGCTGTTGGTTGTTGAGCTCATAGTTTATTCCAGGGGGTCATTGGCTAGTCCTACACACCCTTCAGAGAGAAATACTATTAGTCACCCTAATGGACGCTCTTCTTATCAGATCATTTTCCTCAAAGACTCCAGTTGGGCAATGCCAGGCAGCTTGGGTGGTGTTAGGAGTGGCCACTGGAATGGAAGACCATGGTGACCAGAACCAAAGTTCTACACTGCCCTGTTTGCCCAGGGCAATGTGTCCTTCATGATAAGGCAACTATTGTGTTTTGTGCAATAGAAGGCACACCCCTGCCTACCCTGTGATTTTGGTCTCTTCTCCAAGCTCAGCCTCCAACTCCGGGAGACCCTTAGTCTTCTGCCCCTGTCCCCAGCCCTGACTCCAAGCCTTGGACACCTCATGTTTATGTCAACAGAGTGGTTACTAAAGAAGGAAGGCTTCTGCCCGCCAGGGGGTGTCTGGTGCCCAGCCCAGCCAGTTGTTTGTGTTCCCTGTCTCAGTAGTGACCGGAGGGGCAGCATGCCTGGGCTGGGTCTCTGGGCAACACACTGTTAGGGTCCCAGCTGTCCCTGGACATAAAACACTCACTCTGTCAACACACTCCTGAGGTATCTTCTTTCACAGAGTAAGAATTTAAAGGTTCCCCTGATGGGGCTTCTATTTTCTGCCAGCCCCTCTGCTGGCCTCTCCCCTTCTCAAGGATGGCAGCTTTGTATCTCTCCAAGACCTAACGAACAAAGGAATGTCTGTTCCTGGCCCTGACCCCTCCTCCTCAGCCACCAGGAGAACCCTGAATGTCTTCTGAAATGACCATGGGAAACAGCCCATGGAGGGAAAGTCTGCACCATCCCCTCAGTGTAACCAAGCTCCTTCAGCTACTCCCACCAGCAGAAGGGGATGTGAAGAGAGGCCAGGATTGACTCCACTTTGGTTTCCATTCCAACTGTGAGGTGTCTCTATACCTGTAACCACAACAGTTAATGCTGCTCAGCCCCAAATAGACTCCAGAGCCAGCTTTCTCAGCAAGAACTCCTGCTGGGCAATCCGTACCCCCCACCATGTTCCTCTCCCCATCCCATTCCTCAGATGGCCTAGGAGCCTGGCAGCAGTAGTGACTGACTGATAAAGGCTAAGAACATGGCTCTGAAAGCCAAGGGTTCTACCTTCCCCAGCAGGAGGGACCATCTTAGGCTAGTCACTCAACCGCCAGGACTCAGTTTCCTTGTCAGTAAAAAATGGGCATCCAAAACAAGACCAGCCAGAAATAATATCCTGGTGAGGAATAAATTAGTTCATTTGCAGGTGTTCAGGGGAGTGTCAAGCTAGCAGCCAGAGGTTATGAATACCTTCACTCCTAGCTACTGAATTCCAGGCATCATGACATAGTGGGAAAAACCTTGGCTGGGATCAAATTTCAGCACCCTACTAAACTCCTTGTATGACCTTGAATCAAATACCCTGCTCTGCAAGAAGAGGACTGATAGCCCCATGCCCCTGAAAGGCTTCAAAGGGGACAGGGTGTGCTGGCCCTAAAGAGAGTATAGGGGAGCAACTGCTTGGGAAGGAGCCAGGTTTCTGGCACCCGATCCCCCCCCTAGATTAGCTGCTGCACTCTGGGCCCTATGAGAGAAACTGGCCTGATTTGGAAAGGAGAGCCAGGGACCAGTGAGGAATTCAGGTCCCTAGGAGGTGCTATAAATAGCCAGCACTGCCCAGAGGGCCTCCAGGGGTGGAAGGGGGTAGGAAAGCTGGAACGAAACTGTGGAAAAGGAAGCTGCAGTCATCAGTTTGGAGGCAGGCCCAGGGCACTCTCCCAGAAGGTCTAAGGGAAAATTATCTAAGGGTGCTGTAGAAGCAAGGGCCAGCCTAGGCTACCCCATCCTCTCTTCTAGAGTCCCTCAGAGCCATGGGGAGGGGCAGGAAACTCCTGCAAGCGTTCATCAGTACCACCCTGTAGTCTCTGCCCACCCGCCCTATGTCAGCATTTCATTCCTTAGAGCAATAGCTCAGGAGCTTGAGAGGGAAACTGAGGCCCAGAGATGTGAAGTAGCTGCCTAAGATCCCACCCTGAAACAGGCTAAGATGGGACTCATTTAAGCTACTTTCTCTTCCTAATCCAAGGTTCAACTTGAGAACCAAGATGTAAGAACAGGTCTAAAGTCTTTCCCTGAGGACCAGTGAGCAGACAGGATCTGTCCTCCAAAGATCCGTGACCCTTCCTCAGTGGATCCAAGCACATCACCCTAACTGGAAAGAGGGTGAGAGACTCGTATTTACAATGCTTTATTTTTTCCATGTCCTCTATATGTATTTAGTGTACGCACACATGTATTGTGAGTTTTGGTTTTGGTTTAATATGTATGGGTGTGCATGCTCATGCACATGCATGTGGAAGGCCCAGGGCTGATCCATCATTCTTCCATCTCATTATACTGAGCCAGGGCCTCTCAATCAAACAGAGCTCAAGATACGGCTAGTTTTGCTAGTCAGATCTCTCTGGAGATCCCATCTCTCTGCCTTATGAGGCTGGAATTACAGGTGAGCCAAGACACATAACTGGCATCTATGCATGTTACAGGTATCCAAATGTTGGTCCTTGTGTGGCGATCCCTTCAACCACTGAGCCATCCCCCTGCCTCATATTTACCACACTTTAGAGATGCCAAGTAAGGAGTATCTAGATGCAGCCCGTGAGAAGCCCTGAACACAAACCCATGCTGGCCTTATACAAATCAATGTCTTTTCCCAAGCATTCAGCCTCTTAACTTACAAAGGGAACCCAATAATTCACATGCATGAGGCTGAATGGGATGGGGCATGCTTCAGTGTCAGATTATTGCCCCCAGATGTTATAAAGATGCAGGTCCTGCCTATTCATCTCTGCATTCTTGATATTCACTCTGGCACCTGGCTCATAGGTGATCTCAGTAAATGTTGCTTAAATCAAAGAATGAAGCAGATGCTTTGCATCTCAATGCTGGGTGCTTGTGTCATAACAAATGCTTGTTGCTGTTTACAGCTGTTACTGACAGTGTTTTGTGGTCATGGGCACTATTTCCTCCAGCCTGTATTTGAGTCCCCCGAGATTTATATTGTAATCTCTGGACATGAATACTATCTGCAATCAATTTTTTCTGTTTTCTTTTTTCTCTTTCTTTTTTCTTTTGTTTTTCCTCACAGTAGACAGGTAATGTGCCCACTCTGTAACAAGTGGAGTTTAGTGGGCAGCACATATCACACAATGGCGTGAACACCCAATCATCATGCTTTATGAACCAAAAATGGATCTCCGTAATCCATTGAATGAGTAGGAAAACCATATAATTTGTTGTCCAACTAGAAAATCTCAGGTAACAAAAGCAACATTCGCAGTAATTCTGTTGGGGCAGCAGGGAGTCAGCATGACCATCCTGGGCACTATAAATGCTTGGAATCTGTACTAATGGTTCACTGTGCAGCTCAGAACTCTGGAAAAGGAAGTCTCACACCCAGCCCATCCTGACTCCTCTAAGCTGACTCCAGACCCCTTCCTTAGAATACCTTAAAAAAAAAGACAGAGCCTCATGGGTCAGGCTAGCTTTAAACTTGTTTCATAGCCAAAGCTGACCTTGAACTTCTGGACCTCCTGCCTCTACCTCCCCAGTGTGGGATTTGTTTATCTCTAGTTTACTCAGTGCTAGGGGCTTCGGCATGCTAAGCAAGCACTCTACCAAGTTATGTACAGAGCCTCTCTACCTGCAACCAAGATTTTTAGAGTCCTCATTTCGACCAGCAGGTGGTCTTGGCCACTTTTACATTTCCCTGAGAATTCTAGAGCATTTGTACCACCCCAAACATAGAGACTTGGAGGAGGACATGCCAAGTACTCATCACATGAGCTACACAATGCCCAACTGTCCTACAATGTCATCCTAGCTAAATTCCTTCTCGGTCTGGCATCATTGGTCTTCTAATGCCCCCCCACCCCCAAGTATCACGTAGCATCGCGTAGCATAGCATAGCATAGCATAGCATAGCATAGCATGTATAATATATTATACCTTGTGGGAGGGTCTCTTATAGCCCAGGCTAGCCTCATCCTCAGTACATAGTCAATGCTGGCCTTGAACTCCTGTTTTTTCTGCCTCCTCCCAAATGCTGGGACTACACTCTGCCCTACTACACAGACCCTGCAAAACCAGAAGTGGGACATATATCTCAACATGCCCATAGACTGTTCTCCTTCTGGCTTCCCTTCCTAAGACTCTCCAGCCACTCAACTCTCCCTGCTGCTTCCTCAAATACAGCAGGAAATCTCAGGGCTTCTGTCCCCACCCCCTAGGAATTCTCCTGCACACACCTTCCCCTACCTCTTCCTCCACCCCCTCTACGTCGGCTGGGAACACTTTCCTTTTAGATAGTCAGATGAATGTTTCCTTTGTTTCCTTCAGACTGTTCTGTTTCTTTCCAACGTCCTTCCCAATTAAAATGTAATCTTGGGGCTTAAGAGATGGCTCAGTGGTTAAGAGCACTTATTGCTCTTGCAGACTACCGGAACATTCCACCTCCAAGGTATCTGACGCCTTCTCCTGACCTATGCAGGCACCTGCACTTATATGCATATATGCAGGCAGAGACTTACACACAAACAGATTACTAAAAATAAAACTTAAGGGCCAGGAGTAGTGGCACACACCTTTAATCCTGACACTTGGGAGACAGAGGCAGAGAAAGATGGATCTCTGTGGGTTCAAGGCCAGCCTGGTGTTCCTGGACAGCCTGGGCAACAGAGAGAGACTCTTTCTCAAAAACAAAGAAGTAAACACCGTTTTAAAATGTAGTCTTACCCTTTGTCTTTTTCAGATCCTTCCTTGCCTGTTCTCCCCAGCACTTACCAAAACACATGATGTTATTTTACTTAGCTGATGTACCAGCTGAAGCCTGCAAGCTCCAGGAGAGCAGGGCTTTCCTTTGCTTCTTCCTTTGATCTGTTCTGCACCTCAGTGCCTGGAACAGTTCCCAACAGATCATCTGCTCAGCACCCATTTGTCAGGTAGGCACAGGACTGATGGAAGGGATGAAGGCTGAAAATTTGCCTCTTGTACCAAACTGGACTTTAAGCTTACCAATGCCGCTTAAGGTCAAATGACCTCAAGCAACGACCCCAACCCTTTTGTGAGTCTTAGTCCCCATGTTTACTGTGACAAGAACACATATTGCCTCCCAGAGCTATGGATAGTCTTATATAGACTTCTACAGGTAAACCACTAAACTCATTGCCCATTTAGAAACTTTGAAACTCAGTAAATATGACATCACTACAGCTATATGCATAGTGGTCAGCAGCTGGAGAGACAGTTAAACTTGATCCTCAACCATGAAAACCGGAGCTTGGATCCCAGCACCTACAGAAAAAGCTGTGAGGTTTTGAAACCCCTGTAAACCTGGCTCTGAGCAGGGCAGAGGCCTGAGGGTGGCTGGCGCTTTACTGCCTGGTCTAACTCAGACTATGAGGCATTAGGTTTGGGAGATATCATGCCTCAAAGAAATAGGTAGAGCTTGACAGAGGAAGACACCTGACCCGGGTCTTCTGGCCACTGCACACACAGGCAGGCACATGCACAAGCGCAGACCCACCCACCTGGGCTCACAACAAACATGTCAGCAGGAGACAGACATTCTCCTCTCAAATCATTGATTTCTATCTCATGCACCACAAAGACCCTTTTTTCCTGAACTCAAGTTCCCCCGACAGGAATGGCTGGGGTCTCTACAAGTCTTTCCTTCATCACAGGCCTTATCTGTTTAAAACAATGAGAGGCCTTCTCCCCTAAAGCTCAGTTGAATCTGCATAAATGAGAGAGGAAAGAAGGGGAAGAGTTGGCCCAGCCCTCCCCACCTGCCAGCTTCTTGTCTGCCTGCTGATAAATAGGGGAATACACATGGCCAGAGTTTCCATTCCCCCACCCTGTCACCCGTCAGTCATTCAATTAAAAAAAGATGAGTGAGACAGCTCCAGGGTGGGGCGGGAGGCCCTGCTTATAAAACCTGCAGCTGAGTTGTGGGGAGCACCAAACCTGGTCCTCTTTTTGTCATCCCCAGCCAGGCTTAGCTGCTGACAGCTGCTTGGGACTCTGCCGCCAGGCCCTTGGCTGGCTTGGCAACCTCTCCACTTCTCGGCCACAGTTCCCCCATGGCTCAGAAGGAAGAGGCCGCTGAGGCTGCAGCGCCAGCCTCTCAGAATGGAGATGATTTGGAGAACCTAGAAGACCCTGAGAAGCTGAAGGAGCTGATTGATCTGCCACCCTTCGAGATTGTCACTGGGTAAGCCTTATGTGGGCGCTGGTATCTTCTGCCTGGGAGAGTGTGGGGTCTGAGCAGGCTGTGGAAGGTTAAGACAAGAGTAGTGGAGGCCAAGGTCAGCCGTGAGCTCTGTGTCTAGCATACTAGAAAGAGGCTTCGGGGCAGCAAAGGCCTTTGCCTTTTTTATTTTATTGTATGTATGTATATATTTGACTCAGTGTTTTACCATGTAACTCTGGCTAGCTTGGATCACACTATGTAGACCAGGCTGGCCTTGAACTCAGAGATCCTCCTCCTGCCTCTGTCTCTTCATTGCTGGGATTAAAAGCACGTACCACCAGGTCCATCTACTCTTGGTTTTTTGAGGTGATAACTTGGACCCTGTAATCAGAAGGATGTAAGAGGGGTGCCTTGAGAACAGAACCCACAGAATGAAACTACATGACATTTTCTTCATGGCAGTCTCTGACAATGTGCGAAGGCAGAACGGGTGCCCTATTGAGAGAAGTTTCTGGAAGAATGGTGGCATGGATGCTGTGGAGAGGGAAAAGGAGCCCTGGTGGCAATCAGGCTTGCCGGGTATTGGGCATCACCCGCCTGTGCATATAGCCCAATCCCAACAAGTTGGGTGAGAATGGCATATTTAAAGATGGCCCCAGAAAGACAGTCACCTCCGAGACTGCAGATACTAGGAGCTTAAGCACAGCCTATAACAACTGGGATCGCTTATACACAGACAAGTTGTGTGTAAGTACAGTCTATAACAACGGGATCAAATCAGTCTACAGGGTCCCCTCTTATCCAGATTGTGCCATCTCCAGAAATGAATGCAAGTAAGCCTTCCTCCTTATCGATCTCTATTCCTAGAGAGGGAGATGCAGCTAAATCCAAGGCAGAGTAAGAAGGGGCGGGAGGGCAACTGAACTTCCGTTCCATATCAGTCTCCGGCAATGTGCAAAGGCTGGGTGGGGGCACACCAAATCTCAGGAGGAACAAAGGCATGAAGGAGGAGAAGCAGCCCTGGGGAGTAGTTTGGACTTGCTGTTTTATGCTTGACCTGTATTGCCCCAGGCCTAGCCTCCGGTTTCCTATTTCTAACATGAGGAAGCAACCCGACTTGATTCTTAATGTCCCTTCCTGCTCAGATATTTTCCAACTTCTAAGAGAGCCCAGAGGCACAGGTTGCTTGGTTTCTGAGATGTGAGTAGCCATTGAACTTCCATTCACTCTTGCTCACCCGGATAATCTTTCTCTCATCCTAGGATTAAGGAAACAGCTGGGCCTAGACTAATATAGACACAGGGAAAGCCTAGGACGAATAGGCCAGCAGGGTCCTCCATTCCAGTGGCTGGCCTATGGCAGAGGATCCTTTTACTGACACCCGAGCATCCTGGACCATGCTGTCCTGGGTTACACACATACCTTCCACTCTATGAAGCTTTTGATCTCCCAGGTATAGGGCAAGGTGGGTCAACAATAAAATTAGACCTTTTCTTTTTTAATTGAACACACATTGGGGTCCCAGGGCAGTGGAGCCTGAAGGGTCTCTGAAGTAAAACCGACATTTGTCTAAGGCTTCACAGCATGTAATCAAGAGAATATGCTTATTCACCCTCAGGTAATGGTGACAGAGAGAGAGAAAGAGAGAGAGAGAGAGAGAGAGAGAGAGAGAGAGAGAGAGAGAGAAGCCAACTCAGGAAAACTAGACAATATACTTAAGACCACAGAACCAGGAAGCAGTCTTGGGCCTCCTAGCCGAGTGTCTTGCCCACAGGTCTCCCATGGTAACCAGAGTTAGAGGTTTTCTATGACTCAAGGGTCAGAGAAAGGGGCACGGCGGGGGGGGGGGGGGGGGACCAGTCTGAGATCTCTGAGCACTTCTGGGTGGAGGTGGAGTCCTGAGTGTTTCCTGGACACAGACTGCAGCTGTGGTGATCTGTCTCTTGGGCCTCTCCGGATAAACAGATTCTAAAAATAGCCCAGAGGTGTGGCTGTGTCTTTGCAAAGACGGCACACCTTTTCTTCCTTTCTAAAGGCCTAGCGAAGCCACCGTTCCTTTCCTAGTCTAGACTCCACAGTCTAGACGAACTGGCCTAAAATGCTCCGTAGATCTGGGCTGAAACTAGTAGACGAATAAGGGGTGCTTTGTAGGGGAAAGTGTGGGCTGAGAAGGGTTTGTAGAGGAATGAGAGAGATTTGTCTGTTCACATGGGGAACTTCAGATGGACAGACAGACAGGCAGGCAGACAGACAGACAGACAGCAGTCCTGAGCACAAGAACAAAGAAAGATGGTGGAAGATTCTAGAAAGGGTTTCAAACCACAATGTGTGCTGAAGGTAGATCCTCCCATCTGGAGAGGAGACACTGCCCACCTCTTCCCTGGTCTGTATCCAGGGGTTTCCACTGATACCCTGAAGTCTTCACAGTGCAGGATTAACACGAGAGAAGTCAGCAGATGTTGGCCTTGCAAAATGGCACAGCAGGTAAAGGAACTTGTCATGCAAGCCCAGCAACCTGTGTTCAATTCCCAGAACCCACACAAAGGTGGAAGGGGAGAACTGACTCCACAAAATTGCCCGCTGGCCTCCAAACAGGTGGCATGATGTGCACAGACTGGTATCCACACCACACAGCATGTGCAACAAACATACATACACACGACAATGATGGTGATGATGATGATGATGATGATGATGATGATGATGATGATGATGGTATAAAAAAATCGTGTTACCTCTTAGAGAATTTTCTTTTCTTTCCTCCGAAGAGCTGGGTATATTTCTCTCAGTTCTAGAAGTTTCTCTTTCTGTGGTCTGGTTAAACTTAGGATGGCTCTTTGAAAGATACAACTTGAGGTTTAGAAAAGATATCATCTATCAATACTAGCTGCCACTTAAGAAGTGTCTGCTATTGTTCAAAGTCTCAGAGGTTGGATTACTCAGTCATTTGCATATAGAAATAAACCTCAGAGGGACAGAAACTTTGCTCAAGGTTAGCCAGAGTCATAGGGCATGAACCCCAGGACCTTATGACTCCAAAGCTCAGCACTACCCCCAAGCAAACCATAAAGAGGCTTTATATTCACAAATATTTGCCACCTATGGCTTGCATGCTCACTGCTTGCTTCCATTAAAATAGCTCTCCTACTCGAGAGCAAGGACTCTCTCTGTCACCTTATCTCTAGCTCGCAATTGGTACTCAATAAATATTTGTAAGGCAAATGAACGGACCTAATGAATGAGCACTTCTGTGTGTTAGGCTCTCTGCAAGCCACTGTGACAGGAGGCAAACCGGGGAGAGAGAGACGCTTACCCAGAGAAGATCAGAATACAGAGAGACTTGCAGGTCTCAGCACAGACAGAATTTTCCAGGCATGCCCTCGCAGGAAGCACCGGGATGCTGGAGGACAACATGATCCCCTTCTTTCCATCTCTGCCATGAGTGACGCTGGCCCTACCCAGCACCATCCTTGTAGGCGTGGCATCGTGTATGTTTCTGTAGAAAGCACGGCCTGCTGTCACAGGGGTTACTGCAGACGGAGGCTAAACTAAACGGCAGAATGAGTTTTCTTTTAACCACATCTGATTCTTCTACACTTACTTATTTTGCTGTATGGGAACGGAGGTTTTGCTCACATGTACGTCTATGCATTGAGCCTTTGACACCAGTTGTGTGTGCGCGCGCGCACATTTTTGTGAGTGTGGGAGCACTCACACCATGATGTTCATACATATGGAGGTCAAAGAAGAACCCCCTCGAGGGTCTATCCCCACCTTCACCTGTTTGACGCAGGGCCTTTGCTTTTTCCACTGGGTCTGTTCACTGGCCCATGAGCTGCCAGGGAGGCTTCTGCTTGTTTTCCACATTCCTGTAGGAATGTCTTGACTACAGACAAGGGCACTACCACATCTGACTCTTTACTTAGGTCTGAGGATTCAAAGTTGGGGCCTGACTCTTGCACAGCAAGCACTTTAGGCACTGAACTTTAGGTTTTTCTGAGACAGAGTCTCACTATGTAGCTCTGGCTGTCCTGGAACTAATTAAGTAGACCAGGCTGCCTTCCAGTTCACAGAGATCCACCCATCTTTGCCTCCACCCTCACCCCAACCACCCCCAAGTGCTGAGTTAAAGGCATTGGCTAGAACACCTGCCCCCTATTCTTAACGCCACATTTTCCCACCCTGGTCTCTGGAGCATGCTAGGGAGTGTGATACTAGAACCAGGAAATTGTTCCTCCCCAATCCCCCAGCTGCCACCCTGGCCTTCAGGGAGGTCAACAGTGTGGAATGAGTATGTCCCATAGAGAAGGCACAGACTTCCTGCTTGCCTTGGGCAGAGAACTTCACGAAGCCCTGCAAATCTAGTGCCCCCTCCTTAGTTCTAGAACCTTCTGCTTTGCACTGCACTCCTCTCCTTGATCGCCATCCCATACTGAGCGGGCCTGAGAAAGGTGGTTACTGAGAACAGCAGTTCTTCCTCCCACAGGTGTCGCACACAGGTCTGCTGAGGGGAACCTGAGATATGTCAAACATGTCAGTATCTAGTCTTCAGTCCTAACGTACATGGACTTCCCACTCCAGGGTTACTTTTGTAGCAAAAACCTCATCACTGACCAGCTAGATTCTAGGGATGCCGATGCTGCTCCCTCCTCTCACTGTATATCTGTGCTTAGGAAACACAAATGTTTTAAAGCTTACACCTCAGAAAAAATACATACTACATATGCCCCTATTAGGTCCCTCTCGTTCGTCTGACTTTGGGGGCAAGCTAGATAATAGGTTCTGGGTTTCCCTATTTGTTCTGTTCAATGCCCAGTACAAGTGGTGCCTAAAAGTGAGAACCGGACCCACACCCCCAGGTCTACACTTGAATGAGTGACTGAATACAGAGAAACAAGACTTCTGGCCAATTGTCTAGCCGACCCCCCACCCAACACACATGCACACATGTACACAATTACAGAGAGACAAATGCCCATTGCTTCTTTAGCAGGGATATCTACTGAGGTGGAAAGTGATGCTTAGCCACACTATGTTATTAGGAAAAAGGTTTACAACAAAGAAATTAGATGTCTCTGCTTCCTTTATTCCCCTATGGGGCTAAGTAGTCTTGGCTTATCCTGTGTTTCCCCAGTTGACTGAGATACCCGTGTTACCCAGCTCTCTGCATCTTTGCCAGCCCTTTCCTGGTTGAAGTAGTCCACAGGAGACCCAAAGAACCTCATTTGACCTTAATGCTCCTTCTCATCAGAAAGCCTTAGTGAGGAGCCAAAGGAGCCAAGCAAGCTCAGGCTCTAGCCAAGCCAAAGGAACGCGTAGGCCGCAGGTCTTCCCTTAAGTAGCTAGAGCAGAGGCCCTTCGAGAGGTAGGGCAGGCCCTGGGCTGCTGGCAGGATCTAGTCAGAAATGGATATTTATAGTGAGATGACCTTTCTTCCTCTCCCATGGGTTTAGGGTTTCTGGGTCCTCTCTTCATGCTCAGGGAAGAAGAGGAGGGGGCAAAGGTCAGAGTTTATGATGGAGGGGCTTCAAGCAGTACTCAGTTCTCATCTATTGAGCTAGCTTGCTACACAAGTTGGAGCATTGCTTTCTTTGGACATGGGGGTGGGAGGAATTAAAAAGCACGGGGGGGGGGGCTGAAGTACCACATGGGGCAGCTACTGTAAAATCCCCAGGCCCACAAAGTAGGCATAACTTCCAACACCTCCCTCCCTTAGGGTGGCTCCAGGTTGGTCTTGGGTAAGGGAAGGGAGGACTCTTGCAAAAGTCTTTACAAAAAAAAAGTTTGGGCAAATAAATAAATAAATAAATAATAAAATCAGCTCTGTGTCCCTGGGAAAAGAAATCTCTTTCAGGAAGTGAGGGGGACAGACAGAGCTGGAGGGTGGCCTGGTGGGTCAGTGGAACTATCGTAATTGGGAGTATTCTTCCAATTCCAAATAGGAAAGACACGGGGTGGTTGGTCCTGATGCAATGTGAAGTAAATTCTAAACTCTTTCAGCCAGGGATGGAAGGGCTCGGAGAGCTAAATATAGCTCTGAAGGAATCCTGGGGCTGGGTCCTCAGACAGATCCATCTTCCTACTGGAAACTTTACCTTGACAGCAGGGGATGTGGGATCATGAGTGGAGAACATGGAAGAGGATAAATCCTGGGGTGGGGGTGGGGCGCTTTCTGGGCTCTAACAATTGGCTACTTCTCAGGCATGGTCGGCTACTTCAGCAACCAAGGTCTGGGACACTAGGGGCTCCCCTCAGCCCTGGAGTCGGCTGACCTTCCTGGGGAGAGAGAAGATGCAAAGACAGACGCCGAGTGAGTTAGTGATGTCCTGGGCCATGTTCGGCAGCAGGTGCAGAGATTACACGGTTATTCTGTAGCACTGGGGATCTCGCATGCTGGGCAAGCACTCTCAGGGAGCCACACCCCAGCTTAGTGACAAGTTATAATGAGGAAAGCAGCCCCTCTGGCGGCCATTTCTCCTTTCTGTAGCTGTTTGTATTATGAATGCTAATTATGTTCCCCCCAAACTGTTTGCACAAGAGGGTCTGCACGTTCCTTCTGGGAACCTGCCCCCAGTTAGTTCTGACTGGAAAATAAATATGCCAACAGCCAATAGGGGTAGAGAAGCAAGGGGAGCGCACTGGGCTCTGGGCCAAGAATGCGGGGCTCAGAGGGCTGTACAAATGGATCCAGAGCGGCCAAGATGGAACATGGAAGTTTGTAAGTGGTAACTCAGAGTTATCAATGGGAGGTAGATTCTAGCAGCGTGGAGGCTAGGCAGTCACCCAGCTATTGTGCTGCATAGGGCATAATAAAATACAACGGGTGTGTGTGGGTGTGTGTGCGTGTGTGTGCGTGTGTGTGTGTATGTGTGTGTGTGTTTCATTTGAGGACATAAACCATTGAGGTGGACAGCAACACCATCACCGGGATTTATTAATTAATATTTAATTCAACACCTTTCCACTCCTGACTTTGAAAAAAATCTCATTTTCATTGGTCCCCAAACCTGCACAGGTCTAACTTTTAGGAAAACACTCACAAACGAGGAAAGTAAGAACAATCTCTGAGGGCCACAAAGCTGCCTGAGCAGGTAAAGGCACTGGCTGTCAGTCCTCATTGCCCAAGCTCCACCCCCAGCCCCAACTTCTCACAAGCTGTCCTCCGATTTCCACATACATGAAGTGGCACGGGTGCCTCCTCCCCGTAAATAAATAAGTAAATATAATTTTAAACGAACATGATCATCAACTCCGATACCTTCTCTCTTTTTATTAATGGCATGCTGTTCTTTATAATGCCTGGCTCCTCCTACTCCATTATTGTCTGCTGTAACTCTCCCCTAAAATCTTCTACTTACCAAGTCCACTGTCCTAAGACATCTAGTGGGCTCTTTAGATCAACCTCAGGCTATGCCTAGCCGTATGGCTGCATCAACCCGGAGTCACCACTGTGATCTTCCCAGGAGGTCACCTGCAGCACACTTTTCTTCAGGAACTGGAAAACATTTTGTATGGTCTCATGAACCAAGGTGCAACTTTCAAGAGCTTCCATACCTTGTCCAAAGCCTGTGCTCATTGCTGTAACCAAATGCAATGGAAGAACGGTTTCTTTAGGCTCAGAGTCTGAGGAGATATAACCCATCGGAGCTCGGAAGGCATAAGTGAGGTAACTGGTCATGTGGCATCCACAGCCAGGAAGCTGGAAGCAGGGAATGCTGGTGCTCGGATCACTTTCTCTTTTTTTCCTTTTCTATCAGCCTGAGACCCGAGCCCAAGCCATGGTCCCTAAAATTCAGGATAGTTCTTCCCTTCTCAGGTAACTCCCCCTGGAAACACCCTTACAGACATGCCCAGAGATGTGGGTGGTTCTAAATCTAGTCATGTTGACAGACTGTCACACCGCAGAGGCTCTCTCCTGCCTACTCCTGCAATGTTCTAGCATTCTTGGCTGTTTATTTACATCTCGGCAGTCTAACTAGATTCTAACCACTAGATGACAGTCATACGGAGGCTAAGGGCCAAGTCTTTCAAGACTGAGATGACTCAAGCTTAATTACCCTGTGGTATACCCTTAGGCAGATACTCGTCTTACAGATAGCCCCTGATCATGTGAAACCCCTTTCAATTGAGAAGCAGCCAATAGGAGAACACTGCGTTACATGATATAGGCCATTCCATGACCAAAATGCAATCTATGTGAGCTTCAATGAGAAAGGAAGGCATGGGGTGCTCTGTAAAATCTTTTTCTTGCTCCATCACAAGAAATTCCACAACCTACTGCCTCATTGTGGAGTGTGCTGATTAGGTGGGAGTGGCATGAACTTGGGAGGTTGAGGCAAGATGAGCTGGGGTCCCAGGCCAGTTGGGTTAACTGGACCCCGTTGAGAGAAGGAAATGAGGAGAGAGGGAGGGAAACCAGGTGTCTTAGTCAGGGTTTCTATTCCTGCACAAACATCGTGACCAAGAAGCAAGTTGGGGAGGAAAGAGTTTACTGAGCTTACACTTCCATGCTGCTGTTCATCACCAAAGGGAAGTCAGGACTGGAACTCAAACAGGTCAGGAAGCAGGAGCTGATGCAGAGGCCATGGAGGGATGTTTCTTACTGGCTTGCTTGCTTCTCCTTGCTTGCTCAGCCTGCTTTCTTATAGAACCCAAGACTACCAGCCCACAGATGGTACCACTCACCAAGGACCCTCCGCCCTTGATCACTAATTGAGAAAATGCCTTATACCTGGATCTCATGGAGGCATTTTCTCAACTGAAGCTCCTTTCTCTGTGATAACTCCAGCTTGTGTCAAGTTGACACACAAAACTAGCCAGTACACCAGGTCAAAGGCAGACACATCGGGGCCACTTCCTAGTGGAGTAATCAGAATACAAACTCAAATCCAGATTATCTCTGTCCTTCCCAGTGAGCTCTACTCACTCTTACTCTACAGTAAGAGATTTACTTTTGCACCAAGCATAGTGGCTCATAGCTTTGCTCCCAGCACTCAGAGGTAAAAGCAAGTGGATATCCGTGAGTTCGAGGCCAACCTTGTCTATATAGTTCATTCCAGGACAGCCAGGGATACATACAAAGACCATATTGTTTTTGAGGGGTGGATATTTTTACACCGATATGTATATGCAACTGAATGTGTACAGATGACCTTGGAAGCCAGAAGATGTGTCAGAGCTCTTGAACTAGAGCTGCAGGTAGTTCTGAGTTGTTCAACATGGGATCTGGGAACCAAACTCAAGTCTTCTAGAAGAGTAGCAAGCCCCATAACTTCTGGGATCCGCTCCGTGTGTGTCGTCAGTGTTAGCATAGACACAGCTCATTTTCAGGAAGAATGACTGGGTCTTGGAAATCTGCCTGCTCTAGGCCCTAGAAACAAAGACTCACCATTCCCTTCTTCTCTGCCTTGTCCCCTTGATCTACAGGGTGCGGCTGCCTGTCAACTTCTTTAAGTTTCAGTTCCGGAACGTGGAATACAGTTCCGGGCGGAACAAGACCTTTCTCTGCTATGTGGTTGAAGCGCAGAGCAAGGGAGGCCAAGTGCAGGCGACGCAGGGCTACCTGGAGGATGAACATGCAGGTGCCCACGCTGAGGAAGCTTTCTTTAATACCATCCTGCCAGCTTTCGATCCGGCCCTGAAGTACAGCGTCACCTGGTACGTGTCCTCCAGCCCCTGTGCAGCCTGTGCTGACCGAATTCTCAAAACCCTCGGCAAGACCAAGAACCTGCGTCTGCTCATCCTGGTGAGCCGGCTCTTCATGTGGGAGGAGCCAGAGGTCCAGGCCGCTCTGAAAAAGCTGAAGGAGGCCGGCTGCAAACTTCGCATCATGAAACCCCAGGACTTCGAGTACATCTGGCAGAATTTCGTGGAGCAAGAAGAGGGTGAATCCAAGGCCTTTGAGCCCTGGGAGGACATTCAGGAGAACTTCCTATACTATGAGGAGAAGTTGGCAGACATCCTGAAGTAGGCAACAGAACTCAGCCTTCCGTGAGTTTTCCTGGCGCCGGCTCTGTATATACCGTACACTTGAATCAGGAAGAAATGCAATTCTCAGGGGCTGCAATCCATACAAATCCTCTGTATGGATTGGTTGCAGAAACATTCTAGAACATTGTTTCATTTCTCCTTTCCTCTGAATCCCCCTAAGTAGTGAGATGGTCCCCAGCACCCACACTGAGTGGCTCCCAACTGCCTGTGACTCCAGCTCCAGGACACCTAACACTTCTGGATTCCGGACACTAGAATGCATTTGCTCATATCCACACACAGATGTACACCAAAAGGGCTGGAGAGATGCTTAGTGGTTAAGAACACTGGTTATTCTTGCAGAGGGCCCAGGTTGATTCCTAGCACCCACATGGTGGCTTAGGACCACCGGAACTCCAGAGACTACAAGACCCTTACTGTTGGATGCTTTCTAGAGCCCTAGTTCCAAAGTCACCACATCTGTTCTGCAATACAGGTTTTCATTCTTGAGGGGAAGTTCTCTTTTCATTTTTTTTTAAAAATTATATTGTGAGTGTTTTGCTTGCACGTATGCTTGTGTACTATGTGCATGCCTTGTACCCAAGGAGGCCAAAGGAGGGCATTAGATTTTCCCTGGAACTGGAGTTACAGGCAGTTGTGAGGCACGTGGTGCTGAGAATCAAACCCAGGCGGTTGGGAAGAGAAACCAGCGCTCTTAAGCTCTGAGCCATCCTCCAGCCCGGTATTCTACTTTGGATTTGAACCAGCTCTGCTCTCCTGCTTTCAGAGGGCTGTTCTGAGTGGCTCAATGGTTGCTATGTGGATACATAAGGCTAGGTAATTCCTTTTTATTGGGAATCACCACAAGAACTAACTCCATCAGGTGAGAGTAGTGAGCTACTTTATACCGGAGTGTCTAAAGGGTTAAGAGGTGTTTGTAACTACAACAGCAGCTTAGAAGTAGTCTCCTGCAGATGTCAAAGGTGATAGAACTGGAAATAAAGAGGAGCTGTTTAGGCAAATAATTAGGACACAATTAAGGCCAATTTGGCCTCTTGCTGAGGGTAAATTAGGCTCTCACACAAACAGGCCGATTATCCTCAGGAAAGAGGGTAAAAGATCCTTCACTATCTTTTGAATTTGGTCTGATCTAGTTTGCTTCCGCAGAACTGCTGTGACTGAACCCTTTTCCAAGGCCAGAGTTACTGATCAAAATCTCCCTGTGATGGCAAAGGCTCCTCACTGCACTCCTACCCAAGTTTAATTTTGGAAACGACTCCTGTATTCATAAAACATGGACACAGCATGCGTCCATGAAGATCATCCAATTTATGTTTGATGTTTCTCACTTCAAATACCCTTAAGAGAAGATGCAGCTTCGCAGACACGTTCTGGAAATCTGATGTTCCGGACCTGCAATGTTGGCAGGTGTTTGCTATTAGGCATGCACATGGGGTGCCCAGACTGAGCATCTTCCTGCCCAAACGGACACACGCTCAGTCTAGTCTTCTTAGCAAAAGGACAGAGCAGAGACTTGGTGTAGGTAGGTTCACACCATAAAGTAACACAGGACACTGGGTCATGACAGCAGTAAAGAAAGATTCAAGGATGATCCCTGAAAATACAAAACTTGCTTTTAAAATTCCTCAAAGACTTTTGTTAGTGTTAGCACCACTAGCCAGCATTGAGACTCACCAGAATAGTGACTGCTGACTTAATTTTAACCCTGAGGTGCTTTCCTTTGCAGTCTTCAAGGGGGAGAGGGATATGTTGCTGTGTGCCTATAATCCCAGCACTCCAGAGGCAGAGAGGCAGGAGGATTACGAGAGAGAGGCTATCTTGGGTTATATCAAGTCTCAGGCTAACCTAAGCTATCAAATGAGACCTTGTCTCAAAAATAAAACAAGAGTTAAAACAACAACAAAAAACCCCAAGAGTTTGGGTTGTGGGTGTAGCTTACCGGTGAACTGCTTACAAAACCCAAAGATTTGTGCCGGGGTTGTGAAATGCTTGTCTAGCACAAATATATACTGGATTCAATTTCTAGCTCTGATAATAATGATAAAAACAATCTGAGCATGGCAGTCTACGCCCATGCTCCCAGCACCAAGAGGTGAGCTGAAGAGAATGGAGAGTCCATGGGCTAGCCTGGGCTATATACTCTATCTCAAAAACAAAACAATCTCCCCTACAAAAATTCCACACTTTTAATGAGATATTTAATTTTTTGACTTGCACGTGGGAGGGGCACACGTCAAGGCACACACATGGAGGTCAGAGGACAACTTACCAGAGTTGGGTCTCTGCTTCCACCATTCGAGTTCTGGTAATGGAACTCAGGTGTCAGGCTTCGATCCTTAACTGACTGAGCTATCTCTCCAGCCCCTTTGAAGTCTTTTACAGGCCACTTCTGCCAGCTACCAAACTAGCAAGTCTTCAGGGATTTTTTTTTTTTTCCATTAAAATTGTGAATTTCAATGATGATTAAAATTTTAAATCTGGGATCACTAGGAGTTTTAACTGATACTCAGTAAATAATCCAGTATGAGGGGAAAGTACATGTCTAAGTCAGCTTATTTTAAAATAGAATATTTTGGGCCAGTGGTTCACCTAGTAAAGGTCCTCACCACCAATCCTGAAGACCTGAGTTTCACCTATGGGACCCACATAGTAGAAAGAGAGGACTGATTCCCAAAGTTATTCTTCAACCTCCAAACCTACACGCTACCCCCTATTCACACAAACAAACATAATTTTTAAAAGAACTTAACCCCTTCTCGGGTATACAGGTATAATAGTATTCTTAAAGCCATTAGCACCCTTCCTTTGGCATATCTGTGGGTCTAAGCTCCTGAGGGAAGGTCAAATGTAATCCAAAAAAGCCATGACAGAGTCTAAATGCCCCTAAAGAACAGCCAGCCCTTCTTAAAGATCATTGAAAAGCAAGCACTTTTTAAATACTATTTGTCTATCTCTTATTTGTTTTAAGAAAAACTAGCAGACCCAGGGGAAGCAGAGGTTGACATATCTGAGTTCAAGGCTAGCCTGCTCTGTGTAATAAGTTCTGGGCCACACAAAGCTGCTATGGCAGCCGAGTAGTTGTACTCTATGTTTAACTTAAGAGAATCCAAACATCTCTGAGGCTGTGGTAACCACACCAAAGCAATAAAGGAGAGTCCCACCACCACCTCAGCCAGGAACCACAGGAGGCCCTGGAGGAGACACCCAGGATCTTTTAGGGAAGGTACAAAGAGGCTTTAGTTATCTCAGAGGGTTGGCTGTTGGGGGTGAGCAAGGCTCTCAGTAACGAGCTCTTTCCCATAAAGGTCTGCCTGCTGCCACTCAGGGCAATTACCTGGACAGCATCTGGGACATGCCTGGCTTTCCGATTCTACTTGGAGTTGGACATCTGACACCAACCGATTGCATTGGACAAGACCCTCCCTCAGAGAACTCAAAACGCACCTCGGGCTGTCATTCACTCAACCGTGCCTTTTGTAATGTGGCTCTTGGAAGAAAGGAAAATGAAGACAAGAAAAACAACTATATGTGATGTGGACAGCAGGTACCCGGGGGTGGAGGGTCTTAGTGCCTCTCTAGGGATGCTGCCTCAGACAAAGATCCTCAGAGTCAAGGTACAGACCTTTGAAATACATCTAGAAAAATGTTTTGAACTGGGCTGGCTTTAAAAAAAAAAAAAAAAAAAAAGAACAAATGGCAACATCAATAAAGGAAATAGTGGTTTTTTGTGGCCTGTTCTTTTAAGAAAGTGGGACACTGGGAAGTTCCCATAGCCAGTGCCAGTGAGTGGATACCTAGGTGCAGGGATATTGTATGCTAAGGACCAAGTCATAACATTAGGGAGATAAAGCCAGGTCTTGACAGTGAAGAACTCACTCTCCCAGGCTGACTTCTCACCGTGGTCCTGACCTGAAAATATTTCCTTCTGAAGGTAGGGGAGATGGCAATGGCTCAGTGTGTAAAGCTCTTGCTGCAAGCATGAGAACAAGGCTTCCGATCGCCACAACTCACATGAGGCAGGATGTAGAAGCATGAGTTTGTACTCTTAGTACAAGATGAATGAAGGTTAGAGAACCCCTGGGGGTATGTGGGCTAACCAGTCTGTTATCCCCAGTGGCAACCAGGAGACTGATTCAGGAGATAGGTGTGAGGCAGCAGAGCATTCCCGTTGACCAGCAGGTTGAATATGCAAGGCCCTCGTTCCATCCCTAGCACTACTATGTTGGGGTGTCAGGCAGACTCTAACTGGGTTTCTGAGGAGGTGGTTATCAGGCCAGCTCTCCTTTCCTCAGGCCTCTTGTGTGATAAGTCCCGGAATTTGACCCAAAGGCACTTAATCACATTCCTACAAAGGTCCAGAATGTCACCGACAGCCAATCAGGCTCCCTGACAAAAAATTAACTATTAACTATAACCCCCTTAAAAGCAAAGGAGCCTAGAGAGCTACTGATCTGAGCAAGCATTCGGATGTTTCCGTAGGGGCTGACGTGTAGGTTGGTGAAGGAACAGATTCAATCCATGGGAGACGGAAGGTAAAGATTTCCTAGAGTGAAATACAATGATCTGCTCATCACCTGCTCTCATCATCTGCTTCATGTAGACATTTTCTCCCTACAGTTTTGAGACACAGAAGTTCTAATGAAAGCTTTAGACTTCCCCCACAGCACCATGTAGGACTTGTTTGTCCTCCCCTTCCCCCCTCCTCTTCCGGCAGGCTGCAGTATGCTAAGAGCACACCTCATGTACCAAGACCATGTCACCAGCACTCTCCGGGATCTTCCACAGTCCTTCTAACATAGTTGTTATGTTTATACTGGAAGAATCACCCATTCCTGACCAACCAGCATTCACACTAGAGTGCAGACTGTGGTTAAGTCTGGCTGTGTTAACTTGCAGTACAACCACTGTGGGGTAGGGAGGGCTCCCAGTCACCCCAATGGCTTTTATAACAGAACACTGACTAAACCCATGGGCTTTATCAGCCCACCATAGACATGATGCTTGTCCTTAGTTTCAGAACAGGGACCAATAATTACTGTAGTGCTCCTGAGATTCCAGCTAGTTGCACGTCACAATCTTCTAGGGAGGGGAAAACACAAACCTGGAGCCCTGAGTCTTTAGTCTTATTTTGCTGGCCTAATTACATCCAGGCATGTCCGATCACATCACCTATGCAGCAGACAGTAAAGAGCCCCACAAGCACTCTAAGCCGACCTTGTAAACAGGTGGACACAATCCTTGTCCATACTTCCTCTTACCTTCTTGTTCTTCCCAGTGAACCCTGGCTCTTCAAAACTAAGTCACAGGTTTAGCCTGTCTCCAAGATCCAGAACGCAGACGTTCACATGTACAAACCTCAGTGAACCCAAGGGAAAAGTTTATTGTTCCACTCTTGACACATTGTGACGTCGGAACTAAAAAACAACCGTAATCCTTTCCTATGATGATTTTTGATGACAGACTAACAACCAAGTGCACAGACACAAAAGATGTCAAAGAATCTCAAAAGTTTACCCTTCCCACAATTTTTCTTCAAAAGAAAGAATCAGAACCAACGCTGCCACCCAGTGGCCAGCCAGACAAATCCAGTAGTGCTAAGCAAAGCAGGCCCTAAAACAGCTTGCCTACCTGGTTTCCTGGCTAGTGACAGACCTCACCCTCTGGCTTGGGTACAGTGCCCTTCCTATCCTCTTGGAGTACAGAAACCCACATCTGGCCCGTGACACAGACTCCCTCACACAGACTGTCCTCTGCCCATCTGAGGCTCTATAGTTGCTTAGTCCTACATCTTTCTAGATGACACAAAAGACCGTGGGCTCGTCCAAGATCTCCATCTGTTCAGAGTGTGTACACAGTAATTTTGATGTCTGTTGACTCAAACACCTCTTCGAGAATCACAGATACATTTTCCCACTGCAGACGATCCAGACCACATCCAATCCTGAGAACAAAAGAAAACATCTTTTCTTGGTCTTTTGGTTAAGATGAAGTGTGAAAACTCAGCTCTCCACTGGTTATGATGGAAGTACTTAGGAACCTGCTCCCCATCCCCTCTCCCGTGGGCTCTGACCAAGGTAGTTACCCAGGCTCACACCTATGGGAAGCCATAATGAAGACTCTCCAAGTTGATTCTTGTTGTGGAGTCACTTAGGACAGCTTTTAGGAGGCCCTCATATATCTTTGCTTTCCAATTATTCTAATTACTTTCTAATTATTTCACTCTTTGACACAAGGCCACTAGCCTAGTTACCCTCTTTCAATGAAAACTAATTTGAGTGGGCGGAAAATGTCTGCAGTTTTAAAGGTACTTAAAATTATAGAATGTTGGGGAGGATGCAAAGGAGGGAGGACCTTAGAAAGGAGTCCAAATGGAATGTCTGGAGCTGCTGCTGGCTGTGGCCCAAGAGTGGGGTCTTTGCAATCATACGGTCAACTCTACCACCTGACACTTTCCTCCTAATATGATACTGTTCTGATCCTCAAAAGCCCTAAAGGGGAAGCTTAAAACTGCCAATTTCACATGATAGCAGGACAATCAAGTTCCTGAACAATGACTTTTTAAAAGAAGTTTCTGATACATAAGCCATGAATATACTGAAGAAGGGATAATGGGCTGGAGAGAGCCCTCTGGCTGCTCTTCCAGAGGACCAGGGGTTCAATCTGCAGCATCCACATGACAGCTCACAATGTCTGTAACTCCAGTTCTAGGGATCCAACACCCTTACCCAGACATACACGCAGGCAAAACACTAATGCACATTAAAAGATAAAAAGAAGGGATGCTATGGTCACACTGAATGTCACCTGAGCTTTGGTCAGTACAGACTGAAAACTACGAGGGCAATGAAGAGAAGGGGTATGGGCCAGGTCCTCAAGAGAAAGCAAAGGGTCACTGAAGACCAATGTCATGGAAGTCCTCGAAGGGACATCGAGGACATCCTGACTGCTGCCCACAGGAGCCATAAGCAGTCACGCAGCATAAAAGGCAGAGGTCACTGACAATTTTCCTAGCACCAAATTCAATATGAGGAGATCAGCTGCTCAGTCTCCATTCTGAGATTCCACTGCTTTAAGAATAGAGGCCAACGCTTCAAACACAATGGCAAGAATCCATCCATGGGCATTCCCCAGGGAAAAGCTGAGGCACGTGTGTGCCTTCTATTACTTAACTGATTCACTCAAGTCAAGCTAGACTACAGATATGCTGTGGCAGCACAGCCACTCAGCAGGGAGCTCTGACAAGCAGGAACCTGTTTACATCTACTTGGCCTGGAAGTTAGAGATTAAACTTCACCAATCAATTTGGGATTCCCTTGCCTGGGCATGGAGAGGTCAGTGACACCATTCTTCAAACAATGGGACTTCATGGCCTCTAAACTCTTCTGTAGGTTCTCATAGGTTGGCTTGTGTGAAGCCCGTTTCTTTGTAATCTGAACACAAAAGAAAGGATTCAAATTCTCATTAGCTCCATCTCCCAGTACAGCAGTCAACAAAGAAGCTATCAGATTCCTCTACATCCTGAAAATTCCAAGAATAAATCCAGCTTTCTAGATTAATTCACCCAATTCATCCTACAGCTTCAGGAAAATCCATCAGTGGCTGAGAAACAGACTCTGCTGAGTAACAAGAAAACCATGACACAGGAAACCACTGCCATGCTTAAACAAGATCACTGGTGAAGAGGCACACTTGTGCCAAGCCCTCATACTGCACGAGCAGCCCCCCTCAAGGTCTGTTCATTTAGAAATCACACTCCTTTGCCTTTTGTTTTCCTACAAAAGCACCAGCAAAGGATAGTTCTAACTGAAAAGCAGTCTTGGCTTTTAAGACGCAGGTTTAGTGCGTCTCCCAAGTGTTTGCTGTCCAGAAAAGGCTTGTTGTAGGTTGGCTCTGAATCACCCCCCCCCACCAACTGTAAAGAAGGTGTACCTCTTCTGGGACCAAAGATAGGGTGAAAGATAAAGAATCCCACATTTCCCGTGGCTCTTAACAGAGAGATTAAAGGCCTGAAGGAAATCTCTCTTGAGATAGGGTTTCCTTTCACTATGACTAAGAAATAGCAGGGGATCGCTAAGGTCTGCCACTCTTAGACCCCAGGCCCATAGAGGATAGCACAGTGGTCTCACCATGGAGCTGGGGTAGCATGGTACACTTGCCTCAGTGCTCCAAGCAGCCAGCACCTCTGGAGCTGAGCTGATGTAACACGGGAAGCTGTTTGATGGAGCATCATGACCAATACAGACAAGTCCATCGACTTGCCAATCTACACGGTATGAAGATTTGGCCCCATCTTACCAAGTAATATATATATCGCCCATCTCTCTTCAGAACAGCCACTTCTCCAGACTTCTTTTCTAAAAGAAAGAGTTATTTAATAGTAAAAAGGAAAAAGAATGTCTATTTCCACACTTATGATAAAACAATTTTTATAGACCTGACCATACTTACCCCAATTTCAAATGCACTGTGATCTGCCCACTTATGTCTTCAAATTGTCTTAGAATGGACCACTATTCAAAAGTTGTCAAGCATGTTTATTCAACAAGATCTGTGTGTGTGAGTGTGTGTGTGTGTGTGTATAGATGTACAGGTAGGCACAGATACTAGAGGCCAATATTGAGTGCTTTCTCAACTACTTTCCATCTAATTATTAAAAGTTTATTTATTTAATGTCTATGAGTACATTGTAGCTGTGCTCAGACATCCCAGAAGAGGGCATGGGATTCCATTACAGATGGTTGTGAGCCACCATGTGATTGCTGGGAATTGAACTCAAGATCTCTGAAAGAGCAGCCAGTGTTCTTAACCACTAAACCATCTCTCCAGCCCTATTAAATGTATTTACTTTTTATTAGTTTTAAATTATGTTCATGAATGCATATGTGCACAAGTACAGGTGCCCATGGAAGCCAGAGACACATCCCATGCGGATGTTAAGAATCAAGTTTGGGTCTTCTTCAAAAGCTTTTAACCATTGAGCCATCTTTCCAGCATCCCCACACTATCTAACATTTTGTTTTCTTTCTCTTTCTTCTTTTATTTTTTTGAGCCAGAGTCTGTCACTGAAACTAGAGCTCCCTGAATCAGCTATACTGACTTGCCAGTGAGCCTCAAAGATCCACCTACCTCCACCTCCCCAGGATCGGGAGCAAACATATTTGTACCTAGCTTTACAAAAATAAAACAAAATCAAACACATGGGTTCTGAGGATGAAACTTCTACCTTCATCAAGCACTTTATAGACCGAATCACGCTCCCTATCCCAACAACGACCTTTTCACAGTGTTGTATTAAACATTAGAAGAACACTCTCCCTCTCCACCCCACTCCCTACTTCTTTATGTAGCCCTGGCTGTCCTAGAACTTGCTCTATAGACCAGGCTGACCTTGAACTTACTGAGATCTGCCTGCCTCTGACTCAAGACTGCTAGGATTAGAGGTGTGTGTAACCACACGATGCTGAGAAACATTTAAGGTCCTTAGTTATTACTTATCTGTCCAGAAACTGCCATCGTTTGCTTTTTGTTGTTGTTGTTTGTTTCCCCAAGATAGGTTTGTTTGTTTGTTTGTTTGTTTTTGTAGCAGCTCCAGCTGGCCTAGAACTCACTCTGTAAACCAGGACTTGAACTAACAGAGATCCACCTTCCTCTGTCTCCTAAGTGCTGGGATTAAGGGCATGCACTTCCACCATCTGACTTAATGTCATCATTTTAATTAAGTGTAACCAAAAGCAGTAAGCTGCTTTTGTCCAAGCCTAGAGTCCTAACAAATGGTATATACTCTTAGAAGTCTGGAGAAGTAGCTATTCTGAAAAGGGATGGGGCTCAACTATAGTCTGAGACTGTTTCAGAAGCTCCAGATGCACTGTAATACATAGTTCTGATTTAAAGTCATTGGCAGAAAGTGGTGGAGGGGTTTGTAAAGTGGTCTCCAAACTACTCGCCATAGGTCTAAGTACATATCCCTGGCTGGCCTGGAACTCCTTATGGAGATCAGACTTGTCTTGAACTCACTGTGACCCAGGCCCCTCTATATCTCATGCTGGGATCAAGGTGTCTGCTACCACTTCTAGACCAAACCACACTTCAAAGAGTAAGTTAAGAAAGCCTGATGTAGTGGCTCATGCCTGTAATGTCAGTATTCAGGAGACTGAGCCAGGAGGACTGCTTAGAGTTCAAGACAAGCTAATGTTACACAGCAAGAGCTGGCTAGCCTAGGCTACACAATGAGACTCTGCTTCAAGAAAGAACAGAATAATATTTAGTACAGGACCTTGACTTCCATAGCATGTGGAACTTGGTAAGCCCTTCAGTTAACCAACGTTTGGGAGATGAGTTCATCAGTGAAGTGCACACTGTACAAACACGAGAACCTTGGTGTGATTCCCTAGCACCCACATTCAGCCTAGGTGTCAGGTATACACTGTATAGCCGAAACTGGAAAAGCACATACAAGGATGCCTGGGACTAATCCAGTGGGTCAAAATGGACAAATAGATTAAGAGATGCTGTCTCAAAATAATACTAATAATAATAACAACAACAACAACAACAATAGGAAGAAGATGAAGAAGGTAGAGAGCAAACAAAGACAGAAGGTGCCAACCTCTGGCCTCCTTACATGTATCTGCACATTACAAACTCATACACAAAAAAGGGGAAGAGACTGGAAACTGATTTAGTTCAGTAAGGATCCACATCAGAGGCCAGTCTTGTGAGGAAGTTAAACTACAGCAGCAGCAACAACACACCCTTAACAATTAAAAGCAGTCACTAGAAATCTCTTTGATGTACAGTGTTAGCATTCTGTCTAAACTCCACCCTACAGTTACCTGGCATCAGCCAGGTAGGCTTGACCACTATAAAATGGGCTGCTTGCCCCTCTCTTTCTTGTCTCTTACCCTCTTGCTCCCCCTCTTTCCTCATTCCCTAACCCCCTCTCTCTCCATGTGGTCATGGCCGGCCTTTACTTCTCTACTCTCTGCCTCTGCTAGCCTCTTAACTCTCCTCCCCATGCCCTGAATAAACTCTATTCTATACTATACCGTGGTGTGTCTGGTCCCTCAGGGGGAGGGGATGCCTTGGCATGGGCCCGCCGAGACACCCCCTTCCCCCGTCCTTGACCACCCCTCCATAGAAGATATTCTTATCTCTTTATCTTTTTATAAACACATCACACTAAGTATAATGGAAGATCAAACCAGGCTTCAGCCAGCATGAAATAAGCTGCGAAGCTCTCAAAACTCACGTTGACTTAACAGTTCCTGCACCCCTCCAAATCTTTTCTTGAAGAGAACAGCTATTCCAGCGCCCATTCGACAATCCTCACTGATACAATGGGCTAGAGAGTCTGTTTTGGGACATTCGAAAAGATCTCCTTTCACATAAGTGATCTAAAACATGCAAAGGAAAAAAAAAAAGGTTAAAAACAGAAAACTATTTCTCCCTTCAGATCTTCAACAGAGCCCCACCCCCACTGCCTTGACCCTGCTTCTCTGACACTCTGAATTAAAGACAAACCTTCCCATCTTAAGGAGTTAACCACTACATTTTAAAGTATCTGTAAAAGGAAAGTGATGGAAGATTGTTGTCTGCCTAGGATTGTATTAGCCTTTCCTAATCAGCTAGAGAGAAACAAACGGGGAGGGGTGAGAATCCAATTATTGGTTTAATTAAAAAGTGTATATGCTTTTGACCTCAATTATTCTGAACTTCACTTCACCGATAAATTTAATAGCTGTTACGCACTCGGCTTCCTTCTGGATCTTCTTCCCGGCTGGCCATGATACTGAGTCGCTATTTCCAGAATTTAAGAGTTTCTTCTGCTAATGAAAAGGAAAAGCAAGTAAAAACGCTCAGGCAGCGTTCAGATCAACCTGACAACCCACTTAGTTTTCTCTGCCTCCCTAAAGTATTATCTGAGAACGTGAATTCACTCAGCCTCTAAGAGGCAACACAAAACAGCTTTTCAGGAGCGGGAAGCAAAGGCGGGCCCAAGACACACCTCCTTACTTCAGGCTTTCTCCTAGCAGGGTGGGTTTAGGGCAGTCCAGTATTTTCCCTGGGTATGTGGCTTAGAATGGGAAAGACTTGTCCACAGGCACACTGAGCGGCAATCAGAGTGAACCGAACTCAGGTGGAGAGCGCAGCTTCTCAGGGAACGATCACCACCTGTCTTGGAGATGCAGGAAGTAAAGTCTGAAAAGACTTTACAGTCTCTCCTCTTACTCTAAGGAGGACAATTCTGGGATCACGTAGAAAAGTGGGTAGTGGGGTCATCCTTCACCTGCAAAGGAATCGGCCTCAGAAGGCCCTCCTCCACGCAGGGAAGGGTTCGAGATGAAACCCTCGTAGGTGGGAAGCAACAGAAGAGCCCCGACACGGAACAAATCCCGCCAAAGCCTTTGATTGTACGCACTCAAGATGGCCGCCCCCATCCCTTAACGGGGCGGAAGTGAGCCTCTCTAGCTAGGTAGTCGTGCCCGTTCTCTGTAGTAAAGACTTCAGAATTTCCGGCGGCAAATTCCGTAGTCTCCCGCTGCCGCTCAGGCATGCGTACCGAGATGCCGACCCCGACTTGAGAAGAAGAGCGCTTGCGCATTTGTCCCGAAGGGGTGGGTCCCAGTGGACGATTAGAAATGGGTGGACAGTTTTAAAAGGGGGGGGCGTGTTAGCGCCTGCGTAGTATATAATTCAGGGCGGTGTTTAAGAAAAAGAGTGCAGAGCTTGTGGAAGGCGCCTGCGTAGTCCTTTGGCGGAAGGCGGTGTCAAATCCAGGAAGTGGGTGTGGCCTCTGGAACGCCTGCGCAGTGCTCCTTCTAGGGGGCGGGGCCAGGCTGGCTGGGGTTATGGGGCGTGGCCTCGAAGGCGCTTGCGCGAAGGCGGTTGGAGGGAGGCCCGATTCCCCTTTGTTCAGATTCGCCATTTTGCGAGGCAGCGGCAGTGGCGGCGGCGGCGGCGGCTGGAGCCTCTGATTGGGTTTCGGAGTCCGGTACTGGAGCCAATCAGCGCGGGCAGCGAACCAGGGGAGCGAGGCACGGTGAGTATGAGGAGCCAATATCCAGCGGCCCAGAGCCGGCCCCAGCGCCCCGATTGGCGGGTCTCGCTGACCACTCAGGAGAGGCCCAGGCGTCCGTCGAGCCCGGGAGTCGAGCTTAGGCTGCCCGAGCTGGGTAGCCAGCAGCCCCGGCTCAAGAGTTTGTGGAGGCCTCCGGGGGCCGTCTAGCGTTGGGATGGCGCCCTGGAGCCAGGCTTTTCGGGATCTGGATCCTCTCCGGGTGCTGGTGGCGGACGCGCCGCTGGTCCCTGATCCTGGATCCGGGGGAGTCATGTGGCCGGCCGCCCTGCCACGGGCCGTGGCGGTTTCCCCACATCGTTCCAGCCTCATCCTACAGCCTGTTCTTGTGCCCCCGCGTTCCGGGCCCCAACGAGGCCGGTGTACCCTGGGCTCTGCACAGTTGGGACTACAGATCCGGAGCGAGGCCAGGCGGAGACGCGCGGCGTGGCCTCCAAGACCCACCCCGGGGCCGTTGGTGCGCCCGCCGCGCCCCTCCTCTCGACCCGCCACCGGGACTCCGGGCCGGCGCCGTTACCACCCCTTTCTGGCTCGTCATTTCCTCCCCGCTCAGCCTGCGGTGCCGGCACACCTCCGTGCTGGAGCCCAACCAAGCACTCTTCCTCTTTTTGCTCGGTGTCTCGGTGTTTGAAACCTTTCTGTTGCAGAGCCGATAACCTTGTGCATTCTTAATGATTAGGGTCACATCTAGCAGTTCCTATTATCCATGTCTCCTCCCTTGATCTTTCTCCCTTGGATGCTCTCTGGTTTGGGTTTTTTTTGGTGTCAGTCTCCACTCATTAGCTCATCCCACTCGTGTCTATTTTTTCTAATACACTTTGAAATCCCGCGTGAACGTTTTCTCAACTGATGTTTTAAAACTTACACATGCTTAGATTTTCTTTCCCCCTTCGGGCGACAGGAAGTCTTCCAAGGGCTGCTAGCTATTAGTCTTTGGCGGGCATCACCCAAGTGCTGCTAGGGGGAGAGGGTAAGGGCAGGAGACATGCCTGCTCGGTGGAGATTGGCTGGTGTTAGTGTTACATAGGAGTCTAATCCAGTACGGATTAGTGCTGTTTGCATGAGGAAGCCTATTTTCTTCATCACACTTTTGATTGGGTGTTGGAGGATAATGCCCTCGGAGAGGAAAAACTGTGAAAAGAATAACTTGAACAGTTAGTGTGGTTGGACGCAGAAAGAGCCAGTAGTACTGAGTTTAGGCGGGAAAGTCCAGTTTGTAAAAACCTTTGCAGATCTTACAAAGGAATTTTTTGAAAACAGTTTTGACTGCAGGTTAAAAGTGATCTAGAGTGGATTTCTCCCCTAACCTTGGGGGAAAAGGTTGCTGGTCTGAGGATTCTACCCCATAATCATAGCCGGATTTTTTTTCCCCCAAAGGAAGAAAGGGGAGAGGAAAATTATTTTTTACTCAGGTGAAGCCAGGAGTCGATTTTCTGTGTGTGGTTTCTTAAGTCACATTTGCTGAGAAAACGAATCCAATAGGGCTTCCAAGCCAAAACAGCTTCGTTTCACATTTTTCTTTAAATTGTTTTCTAAATTCCCATATGTTCTAGTTTTTTGTTTGTTTTGTTTTGTTTTGCTATAAGCACCACACCAAAAGCAACTTGGGAGGATTATTTAATTTTCCATCATGAAAGGAAGTAAAGCCCAGAACTCAAGCAGAAGCCATAGAAGAGTGCTGGTTACTGGTTTATTCCTCATGGCTTTTACAGCCTTTCTTGGTTTGGGCCTTCCCACACGAAGAAAATGCCCCACAGGCTTGCCTACTGGCCAGTCTTAAGGTGGCATTTTCTCAGTTGATGCGTCCTCGTTCTGAAAGACCCTAGCTTATGTCAAGTTGACAAAAAACCAAACAAAAACTAGCCAGCACACCTTATTTCTGATAGTAAACAGCATCAACACGGCTTCAATCTTTATAAGAATATATTTGTCTTGTCTTTGGACTGGGTGTTCTAATTTTGGTTGGTATTTTAAAAATGGATGCATCTGGCTACTTCAAAGCAGCCGGGTGTTTTTGTGGACAAAATGCAGTTCCTTCTGGTCACTGTGGCTCAGGCCTGTGGAACCTCCACTGGTTCCTCTGCATTTCAAGAAAAAGTAGTACAGACTTTTGCTTTCTCAAGACACAGCCCAAACATTTTCCCTTTGTTTGAAATACTTCACCCTAGACTGTTGTCACCTGGGTAAGATCTCACACTGCTTTTCTAGTGTTTTCCTTGGTTTGTCCCCGTGGAAAACCTCTGTCCTCCAAACTCCATTTACTTGATTTCCCTTACGAGTCTAATACGTATCTTTGCTCCTTTTTAGATGTAAAAGCCTTTTTGAAGTTAGAATCTTGTTTTAGTATTTAATTCATGATATATCATTAGTGAAGAAAAGGAGCAAATTTGGAGCCTTCAAAGACCCTAGTCTGGTGTTTGCTTGTGATTGTCAAGTCAGATGAACTATGGTGGTCATATCTTTATTGTAGTAGCATTTCTGGGCATTTCAGCTTTTGAACATCTTCAGATAGATTACCTTTTTAAGTGCTGGCCAACTGCTTCTGTGCCATCTAAATGGGCAGGAAATGCTATGGAAAGAGAATGTCTCAGGCCAGAACTAATCCATTCTCATTCATATTCATTCATATTCTCACTTTCAAAAACACATTCACAAGTTTGTGGAAGAGCTAGACAGACTAAATCCAGCTGGCTCAATTCTGTCATAAACTTGGGCAAAGAAATGCTTGAGGAAAGGAAGGGTGTCAGGTTGTGCCACAGTTGTCAAGGAAGGAAGGAGCGTGTAGCTGCACTGGAGCCAAGAAGCAGGCACCATGAGCAGCCTGAGGGTTGTGCTCCAAGCTGTCACTCCCTTATCAATGCGGAGTGACTGCTGGATTTGAAGCTGCTTCTGGTTTTATCCTTCAAAACACAGTAGGTCTCAGTACCTGAGAGTGGAGTATTTGTATCAGCAAGATAAATGAGTCAGATGCAAATGTTCCTAACAGCCAGTCCAGCCCTGTTGCCCACTTCAAGCTCCACTCTGCTTTTAATCTGATACGATGCAGGTTTAAGAAACTTAGCCAAGAAGAAAGCTTTATAGGAAAGAGTCTGAGGCTAGTGGAAGTGTTGAAATACGGAGGATGTTAGTTTCTTTTTTTTTTTTTTAAACATCAAAATGTAATCATGGTACATGTGTATGTACATTTTGGTGAGTTTTTAAAGCTCTCTGCTCCTGTACAGTCCCCACTTGAGGAAAAGGATTAAATACTGCCAGAATGGTGGTACAGCTCATCATTCAGTCTCTCCTCCCCCCCCCAATGGTGGTAGAGCGCATTCAGTCTCCCCCCCCCCCCCAGGCTCAAGGAACTCTTTGAGTTGTTTTTTGTCTAGGCTACTATTTCCAGTTTCTTACGCGTGGGGCCATGCTTGTTTATATTGTAGCCTTAATTTATTTGTCTGGAGACAGATACATTGTTAGACACAAGGTAAAATTGGGAGACATTCTGTGGACTGTGGTAGTGCAGGCTCTTAATCCCAGCACTCAGAAGGCAGAGTCAGGTGGATCTCTGAGATTGAGGGCAGCCTGGACCACCTGTCAACACCCTCAAACCCCCTTCCCTCCAATAAGGGAAACATTGGTTTCCCTAGTGGAGCTGCTTAGTTTGGCTGATTTACCATATTGGACCTGGAGTCTCAAGAACCAGCTCAGTTAACTGGCTCAAAAAGGCTGGTGTAAAAATCTGCAAATTTAACCAGCTTTCCAGCTGATGGGATTAATATTCAGAATATAGAAAGAGCTCAGAAATTCCAAACAAAAAAACAATAAACAAATGATTAGACAGTTCTCAAAAGAATACAAATGACCTGTAGATGTGTTTTAAAATAACATACTGAGCCATCAGGAAAATGCAGATCAAAACTATACTGTAATTCCTTTTCACATCAGTCAGAATAGCTGTCATCAAGAAAATAAGGTTTGCTGGTGAGGATGGGAATAGTTCTTAAACATCATGGGTTGAAATATAAGTCAGTTCTGCCACTATTGAGTGTATGGAAATTGATATATTAGTCATGGTTCTCCAGGAATAAAAGAGAGACTGACTGGTGTGTGTGTGTGTGTGTGAGTGAGTGATATTAAGGTGGCTTACAAGTAATCCAACTAGTTCAGCAATGGCTTTCTACCAACAGAAAGGCCAAGAATCTGGTTGTTCAGTTTATGAGGCTGGATATTTCAATTTCAGCTGGTCTTCAGTATATGCCAGAATCTAGAAGTACTAGGCTGTACAGCCAGTGAAGGAATGAACTTGCCAGCAAGGGCAAGCAAGCAAAGGGCAAACACTTCCTTCTTCCAGTTCCTTTATATGGGCTGCCACCAGGTGTAGCCAGATTAAAGGTAGGCCTTCCCACATCAAATGATTTAACTTAGAAAAATTCCTCACAGGTGTGCCTAGCTGCTTGGGTTTTAGCTAACACCAAGAAAACCCATCACATTGTAGAGCCCCCCCCCAAACAAACAAACAAACAAACAAACCACCACTTTGTGATCCTGCTATACTGTCTTGGGAGTACACCTGAAGAAACTAGAGTGAACATATACTAAAGAAAAAAATGTATCTATACTCAATGTATTATTATACATTATGTTGTTTGTAGGAAAATCGATGGTACTGGAGCTTTATAGTAAGGGAAAGAAGGTGTATTCAGAAAGGCATACCAAATATGTTCTTTCATATGCATAATCTAAATAAAGACAAGGGGGATTATTTGTGAAGTGAAAAATGGGGTCAGAGTAGTCCAGACAGGTTATGTATATTGTAAAAACATACAGATAAAAACCATTGTTTTAGAAAGTGAACCCCTGCTAGTAAGGTAGCAATCAAGTTTGCATACATTGCTAATGAGGTAGTGACTAAATTTAGTTATGTTGCCATTCATATTATCTTCCCTTTGCAAGTCTTTGTAAGTTCAAGTCAACCAGAAATCTGTGTATTGAGTAGTCCATTGAAACCCACAATAAAGGCTTAGTGGTCTATTTTGGTTACGGGTAATGAGCCTGATTATTATTTTATTGAATAATTTCCCCTACATTGTAATGTAGCAGTTTCCAGCAGAGAAGTTGAAAGAATGTTATGATGAATACCCATGTATCTACTACTTAGACTCTATAATTACCATCTGCCAAATTAAGTGCTGGTTCATCTCTCCACAAACTCATTTTATTTTTTATTACTATAAGAGTAAGTTACTACTAGGGGAAAACACTTAAGATATAGACCCGGAAAAGAACACTTTCCCATCCAAGTAGTGAGGACTGACCAATTCCCACTTGCTTGGCTTGTGAGATAAGACAAGATCAGGCTTTTCCAGGGTGATGTGGCACTAAAGGATATGAACTTTCTGAGTAGGGCCGCATTGGCTCTGGAAATAGTCTTAAGAATTGACAAATGGGGTTTTACGAAATTAAGATCTAGCAAAGTAAATCCCCTCCAGAATCAAAGTTTTTGCCGGCATACCATTAGTGTGTTTGTCTGTTGAGGGAAACCACTCATCCTCAGGGTAACTGCCCTCCTGTGAGACAAGGTCTCTCATTGTTTTGGGGCTCACCAATTAGGCTGAATTAGAGGCCCAGAAGTGCTGTCTCTGCCTCCCCAGCTCTGGCCTTATAAACTGTCTAGCACACCCAGTGTTAAGGGCATTCTGGGATCAAGCTCAGGTCCTGTCATGAGGTAAGCACTCTACCAATTGAGCCATCTTCCCAGAACTGCAAACAGTAAACACCAGAAGACTAGAACTGCCAGTCATGAGATGGGCTCTGCAGTTCTCAGAAGGACACAAGCAAAGGGCCAGCATTTCCTTATCCACCAGGACCATGCAAATTAAAACTTACCTCCCTACTGGAGTCAAAAAGAATCTCATCTAGAAAATAAAGACCAACAAATGCTGCTGAGGATGTAGGGAAGAGGAGTCTTAGTTATTTACATTGCTGGTTTGTAGGCATACTCAAGGATTCTGGGCTCCCTCAGAAGTACTTGCCCTCTCCTCTATGCACAATAACAAGGAAGTAGAACCAACCTAGATGTTATCAACAGAATGGATAATGCAAATGTCATGCATATGTAAAATGGAATTTTATACAGCCATAAAAAGTGAAATTTGCAAGAAAAACATAAATCTGGAAAGCTTTAAATGATGGCTGTTCCTGGTTGTCAACTTGACCAAATCTAGACTTAACTAAAACCCAACGAGCTGGACATGTCTTGATTGGAATCATTTGAAGTGGGAAGACACATTTTTAATCCAGATCTTTTGAGGTAGGAAGATCTGCCTTTATTTTGGGCCACACCTTCTGCTAGTGGCAACTTATATAAAGGACATGTAAGAAAGAAACTTTCTCACTGGGTCTTGGCCTACTTGCTCTTGCTCCTTCACTGGCGTAAGGCCTACTTCTTTAGGTTCCTAACCTATACTGAAGGGCCAGTTGAGACATCTAACTTCATAGATGAACAATTACTAGATTCTTGGACTTTCTGTTGGTAGTTCATTGTTGAACTAGCTGGACCACAGCCTATAAGTGGGGATTTATTCTGTTCCTCCAGAGAACCCTGACTAATGCATGTTACATTAACCAAGGTAAGTCAGACTCAAAAACACATGTGTTTTACCCTAGGGCATAGGCAATCCTAGCTTTACTTCTGTGGTAGTGGGTGAGTAGATGTTTGTGTGGATAGAAATTGTATCCCTAGAAATGGGGCCACGAGATGGGTAGAAGAGGTTTTGAAGAAAGTATAGTAGAACATAAAAGAAATTTTATATGTCAGTGTTTAGGCACACACTTGAGTATTGTTAGGTACCTGTACTGGCTGGTTTTGTGTTGACACAAAGCTGGACACAACTTGACACAAGCTGGAGTTATCACAGAGAAAGGAGCCTCCCTTGAGGAAATGCCTCCATGAGATCCAACTGTAAGGCATTTTCTCAATTAGTGATCAAGTGTGGGAGGACCCCTTGTGGGCGGTACTATCCCTGGGCTGGTAATCTTGGGTTCTATAAGACAGCAAGCTCAGCAAGCCAGTAAGAAACATCCCTCCATGGCCTCTGCATCAACTCCTGCTTCCTGACCTGCTTGGGTTCCAGTCCTGACTTCCTTTCATGATGAACAGCAGCATGGAAATGTAAGCTCAATAAATCCTTTCCTCCTCAACTTGCCTCTTGGTCATGATGTTTGTGCAGGAATAGAAACCCTGACTAAGACAGTATCTTTCAGTTTCTAAGAAATAACCTGAAGTAATCAACCAAGAAAAGGTTTATCTGGGCTTACTGTTTAGGCTTTGGTGCAGGGTAAATATGCAAAAAATAGTGTACATGGGATTTGGCACTAAACACCCCGTGTGGATGTTGGTACACCACGTAAAAACAGGCTGTGATTTATCAAGTAATAAATGCCTGCTATCATTGATGCCGTTTCATTGCATTCACTATTCTGGCTATTGCACAATTCCCAAAGCTTTGCTAGAGTGTTCCTACTTAGTCCTACTTAATGGAGTTTGAAACAAGATTTCACAATGTAGCCCTGGCTGGCCTGGAACGAACTCCCAATAGAAACTTGAACTCAGATCTATCTGCTGAGTTTAAGGCCTGCATCATTGTACACAGGAAATTTGAGGGTTTGGTTTTGTTTTTACTAGATATGATTCTGTAAGGTGGGGTTGGATTACAGGCAGTGTCTCTCAAGCATAGGTTGGCCTGAACTTATGTAGCCCAGGCTGGCCTGACACAGGTGGTCCTCATCTTCTGTTTGCCAAGTGCTGGGATTATAAGCATAAGACACACCCACACACCCTCGCCCACCTGGAGTGGAGATTTTGATAAGCAAAATATTTGAACTAAGTAACAAACCTCTAGCCTGAGAAGTGTTTGTTATTAGGGACTAGATCTTGCCCGGCCACTTGGAGTATTCATTCTCTGTTTTAGTCACCACGGTGTGAAAATGTACTTTTGAACTCCACACACCCTCACAGTGAAAGTGAAAATAAAATACTGTGGCTTGTTTGTTGCTTAGTATCTGAGGGAGTCGGTTTGTGTAGCCCAGACTGGCTCAAATTTCAGCCTCCTGCTTCAGCCTCACCAGTACTGGTATTGCAGATACCCACTACTAGTCTGACCATGATTTTTCTAAAACTGTGCTATGTAGTCCTCTTTTATTTAAAAACAACAACCAAAACAAGAGAATGTATGAGCATCTCCCGCTGATGTTCTTTCATAGTGTAAATACTGCAAATAATTATGGATTGATGGATGGATGGTAAGTATCTTAAGAGGGCCTTTATACTGATAGACTCAGTTTTTTTTTCCTTTCCTTTTTAATAGGAGTTCCTATCTGGTAGCTGCCTGGTATCTGTAGAGAGAAGCTTCAGGACTCTTAAAGTGGCCGCGCCATGGAGCAGTATACGACAAACAGCAATAGTTCCACAGAGCAGATCGTGGTGCAGGCCGGCCAGATTCAGCAGCAGGTATGGGAGCAAGTGTGCTCTGACCATCACAATACCACACAGTGATGGAGCAGCAGGGTTGTTTATAGTTTCCAGTCAGACCTTTGGAGGTCCTTGGTCTCATGACTGGTGCTGTGCTATGGATCACTCTGTTGCCACCTGGCACTTTAAAAGTAGACTGCCCTCTCTTAGCTCCTTGAAATGATACCTACCCTGCTTTTCTCTGCATTAAGTCTGCTTATTTCCCTTGTTTTATGCTAACTTATGATAAAGTAAGGATTTGGCCACAACAGACAATTGTCAGATTCCAGCCAGTATGTTCAGAATTCATTCTGGCAGTTGTGGTTTAATGTTAGAATAATATTTGGGTGCTACTCTGTGGATAAGTACATACTGAAAAGAAGCGCCTGCCACTGGCTTCTCCCACAGTAAAGTTGCTCAGGTGTTTGACTTAATGCACACATACCATTTTTGATGCTTTTACCTGGGTTTATATTAGTGAATCTCCTCCCTACCCCCACTGCTGCACTTTGGAGAAAAAGACATTGTTTCTATTTGATTATAGGCCAAGACTGTTGTCCTCGGTGTGTTTTCTCCTGACAACAGAGGTTCACTAGTACAGAATAGCAGGGAGGGTCAAGGGAGTAGTGATGGTGAGTTCCAACCCACTGATGAGGGGAGATGGGCTGAGCATTGTGGCTTCCTAGCCACCTGCCTTCCTGTCCTCACTCTGCTGTAGCACTGGCAGCTTTCTGAAGTGCCTTAGAGAATGGGCCTTGGAGGGGCCTTCTAACTATGGGCAGAGCCTTGTTGGTGGGTCTCTCTTCTGTGAAGACTTCCCCAGGATAGGAAATAAGGTTGACTTTCTGAAAACATTGCCTCTAAAGCAGTCAATTGGATAGGAATAAATCTTCATGTGGGGATGAAAAAGCAGTAGCCTCCTGAGGCTGGCATCTGGATCAATCACCATGGCTAGTTCTTTCCTCCATGGTGATGCATTAAAGCCCCAGAAACTCTTCATTTAAAACCTGGTAGTTTTGCCGGGCAGTGGTGGCACACGCCTTTAATCCCAGCACTCGGGAGGCAGAGGCAGGCGAATTTCTGAGTTCGAGGCCAGCCTGGTCCTCAGAGTGAGCTCCAGGACAGCCAGGACTATACAGAGAAACCCTGTCTCGAAAAACCAAAAAAAAAAAGTGGTAGTTTTGTTCTTGTCACCCTAAGGAAATAAAGAGATCCTTAACATACATGTCCAGCAGAAGGGAAAAATTCCTAGGGAGGACTGCATTATAAATCTTTGTATTTTAAGTCATAGAAGTATGTTGTGAGGTCCACTCTAAGACCACTCTTGCAGCATGACAGCTTGAATATAGGAGTTCACACTTTTGAAAGTCCCTGTGTGGAATAAGGTGCTTTAGAGGCGCCCCCTCCCTCTCCCTCAGAGTGATCTGCTGTCTTGAGCTGTACATTTCCATCCTGATACATTTCAAGCTCTTCCTCTTCCTGTTCTCAGCAGCAGGGTGGTGTCACTGCTGTCCAGCTGCAGACTGAGGCCCAGGTGGCATCCGCCTCAGGCCAGCAAGTCCAGACCCTCCAGGTAGTGGTGCCCTCTCTGATTCTCTGTGAGCACTGCATGAACGCTGCCTGTCTGCTGCTGTTTGTGTTTGGATTTCAAATTGAATGGCAAAGTTGCATGCCTTTTGTGCTGCTAACCTGTCTCTGAGGCCAGTATGCCAGTATCCCATGCCAAGACATGTAGTGACTGCTGTGTCTGTTTTCTCAGAAGTATGCACTAACTGTGTTGCTTTAGAAAGACTGGGAAGCAAGCGACAAGAATAAATTCTACAGGTGGCTTAGATCTTACTTAGTCCTCAGCTCCCATTCCAGGCATGTGTCACTGGAGAAGGGAGTGTTTTCGCTAACAACTTGACTACTGAACAGCCATTGCACTAAGCAAAGTTTATCTGAGAATCACATACCTCTTGTCTCATTACAAGTTCTGCACAGATGATTGCATATCTCTAAGTGGCAGCATAGGACATGGTGATACATGTGTCTTGTCCAGCAGTTGGGATATGGAGGCAGGAGGGATGAGAGTTTGGGACAAAACAAAAAGTTAACTACTGGTCACATCGCTATGTGACAACTGGAATTAACCAGTGCTGTTCTTCAGTATTATGTGTGCTCGTTCAATATCCTAAATTCCTGTGAAAAAAGGAGTTGACAGCATTGGTATTTTCTGGGTCCATTAAAGAACTAAAGGTTTTGAGAAATTGGCAAGACTCAGATATCTGCCCTCTCCCGTTCTTCCTCTGTTGAATTGGATTGACTCAGTAGGGCCTCCAGAGCCATCTGGCATCTCACTTTATTGAGAGTGTTGCTGAGACCCTCCTGCAGGTAACCACCCTTTGCCAATGGATCTCAACCTGCTGATATTGCAGCCCTTTAATATAGTTCCTTGAGGTGTCACCAACAACCATAACATTGTTTTCATTGCTACTTCATAAATGTAATTTTGCTACTGTTACGAATTACAATATGAATATTCAATGTTTTCCGATGGTCTTAGACAACCTCTGTGAGAGGATCTTTCGGCTCCCAAAGGGTTATGAGCATTTTACCCTCTCAGCCTGTCCCCCTGCCACCTAGTAGTGTTTGCTGATGACACACAACCAGTTCTACACATATATTAGAATAAAAGAAGTTTGTTTTGTCTTCCTGTACAGTTTGAGTATCAGGGAGAGCAGCAGCTCTCTGTTCTGCTTGCTTCATCTTTTTAATACATGAAATGGTCTCTGGGATTGTCATTAACCACTGTGTGAATGGGAATGTACCATGCTCTTAACTATGTGGCTTGTTGTCTCCTGCATGTGTCTTTGTGATCATTTGTTGTAGACACATGAGCTCTTCAGTCTCAAATCCTTTACCGCATGCATAGAGAGCATGGTAGTGTGGGAGGGGGTGGGGTGGGCAGAGATGATGGATAACCAGAAATTTAAGTGGTTTTAAATTTGTGTCAACTTCGGGGACTGAGGCAATGGCTCCAGGTGCTCTATTTGCTATGCAAGTGTGAAGACTTAAGTTTGGGTCATTTAAATATGTAGGTTTGTCCTGTAACCCAGCAGTAAGAGGTGGAAACGGGCAGACCCTCTGGCTGGCTGGCTGACCGTGTGGCAGGGAGCTCCAAGAGACTGTCTCAAAACCAGGTAGCAAGCAGTAGAAGATGACATGCAATGCCAGTTTCTGGCTTCCACTTTGACACCAAGGACTGCACAGCCTTGCAGTGAGCTCTAACAACACAGCTGTGTCAGCTTACTTAGGTCTAGATTGCACTGATGGAAGTACTGGGGCTTCTCGGGAGCCTCCTCGTGTTCTTTCCCTTACTCTGCAGTACGATTCCTGATAACGTTTCCTAACACCGCACAAAAGCATTGGTGCAGCAAAGGGAATGTATAGAGACTTAGGAGGGGAGATGTGAGTAACTAGGCCGTAAAGTCGTCAAAGACATGACTTCTCAAGGGACGGCCCTGAGGTAGGGCTTCTGGAGAGTTGTGGAGAACCTCACCACCTTACTCATCTAGGACACAGGAACTGCACACGTTGATGCTGTTCCAGTTGACTTCTGCTGGGACTAAGGACGAGGGTGTTAGTTTGTTCTGCTACAAATCCTTCCTTCAGGCATAGACACACTCTACAAGGGAGTTTGGGATTTGTCCCATTACTCCTCAGTCCAAAGCAGCTCTGACTGGGCCTCTGAAAGGCTTTCTTGAGTTTTGATGATGGGGTTCAAGGTGTGACTGAGCATTTGCATTGGCTTCCTTTCTAGAGTGTCTGTTGATGCGGAAGGCTTGAAAATTGGACATTCTATTTGTACACGATAGCTGTCTGATTTCAGGGTTTCATTGCTTCTGATAATTAAAACAACTATGCAGATATTTACGATGCACTTGAAGAACTCTACCTTGATTACAAACTGGCTGGAAAATGTTTCTGACCTGTCTTGGCATTGTTTGCTTTGAAACGGGGTCTCATCAGGCTTACCTGGAACTCACTGCAGCCCATTCTGTCCTAAAACCCATGCTCCTCCTGCCTCAGCTTTCTGTCCCACGAGTCTTTAGAGGTAGACTCTAAGCAGCAGGCATTGAGTAGATTAGAAGTAAATATTCATATTTCACTTTTGCTTGAGGCCCTGGAGGAAACTCCAAGAGGGCTTTCCAAACTTCTTCCTATCCAGGATGTAAAGCTAGGCTACATTCCATTCACTTCTCAGCACCACCCCCTCTCACCATGGCGTCTCTAGCCTTTACCAGAACATTCCTGAGTATCATCCTCAGAAGGCGAACAGTCCTGCTAACTTGGCTGCTTTCTTGGATTCAGCCTGTGTTTGGTGATGAATGCCTTACATCTATTGGGATTTTCCAGACTCTAGATAGGTTTTATTATACTTTGAATAGCCAGCTTGGCACTTAATAAAAAATAATCAGAAGTATCCGAAGAACACAAGACTTACTTTTCTTGGAGCTGTAGAGATGGTCCAATAGTTAAGAGTGCATATTGCTGCTGTAGAGGGACTGATTTCAGTCAGCACCATGTCAGACAGCTCTTAATTACCTAGAAGTCAAGCTTTAGGGGGATCTGACATTCCACTCTCTGTAGCATATGCACATAACCTACACACACACACACACACACACACACACACACACACACACGAGGAGGGGGTGAATATGAATATTAGAGTTTAAAAACACTGTCTCGGGCCAGGATTTAATCTCTGCACTTGGGAGGCAGAGGCAGGATATCTGAGTTTAAGGCCAGCTAGCACTACATAGAGACCCTGGTGGGTAGGGGGATGACTGACTTTCCTAAATCTGCCTTGCCTCCCCTCTTCCAGGCAGCAGGATAGTTGCAGTGATTGATTGTCTTGGTGAAGCTGCTTGTGTCTTGCACTATTTCATTGTTGTTACTTTATTTCTCTTTAGGTCCAGGGGCAGCCGTTAATGGTGCAAGTCAGTGGAGGCCAGCTTATTACATCAACTGGCCAACCCATCATGGTGCAGGCTGTGCCTGGTGGACAAGGCCAAACTATCATGCAAGTACCTGTGTCTGGAACACAAGGTTTACAGCAGGTGAGTGGTGTTTGTAAAGTATTTAGGTTGTACATCAGAGTAGAAGTCTGATGTGATTGTGGATGGTGTATGTATTCATATGTGTACATGTTTGGACATACATGTGGAGGCCAGGTGTCTTCACCTTGGTTTTTGAGACAAGGTCTTTTACTAACTGGATAGTCTTGGGAGTCCACTGGTGTCTGCCCCACCCACACCCATCCTCTGCTCCAGGGCTGCAGATGTAAACTGTCCTGCCATGCATTCCTGTGGATGCCAAGGTTCCAGTCAGACCCTTGTGTTGTGCACCACATGCCTTACCTCTGAGCTATCTCCCTAGCCTGCAGAACAGACATTTTGAAGAAGAAATTGCTACAAGAAAAGACAAAACAAACAAACAAACAAAAAATCCCAAAACCCAATTGCTTTCCTGCCCCTTATTTTGCACTTAATCTTTCTGCCTTTGTTGTACCATAATACATAACAGGAGCACAGTAATGTGGTGGGAACAGGTATTCCTTGCTACCTGAAACCCTGGAGCAAAGCACTCCAGAAACAGGAGGATTTGCTGATGTAGTCAGCTGCCAACAGTTTTAATTGTGAGTTAAGTAGTAGTTGAATCCTTACGAAAACATTGCCCAACAGAAAGGTCCGCAGACGTTTCTAAGACACAGAGCCGTGGCCTGCCTTCTTCCCGTTCCCTTCCACCAGCAGTTGGTCAGCTGGAGAGTGCTGGGGACTTGAGGCTCTGGGCATGTCTTTCCCAGACTCTCCTTTCCTCCCAGGCTGCCAGATCTAGGAAAGCTCCAGAGGGTCAAAGGAACAGTGACAGATGATTGCAAAGCCAGTGAGAAGGAAGGTGGGGTCTAGGGGTGGAGGTGGGGTGAGACCAGACCTCCTCTAAGTAGCTGGGTACCCTGGCTTGGGTTGGGGTGTTCTGGAGTATAAAGTACTAGAAATTTTGAGTTGTGGGGCCTTCCTAAATGCTTTCTTGTCAGATCTTTTAAAGGTTTATATCCAGGGCTCAAGAAAATAGGATTTTGTTCCTTGAGCAAAGTGTTAAGGTGTTGCTGGAAATACTAAAAAGAGAACTGGCAGGCCGCTGAGATCACCACGCAATAACCGCCCACCCCACCCACGGCCAGCCTTCTCAACGCCCAATTATCCGGTAGAATTAAAACTCTTCAGCATATAGTTAACCAATCAGATTTATGTATCAATAAAAACATAATTTACAAGTTGCCAATACAATAATTTCAGAGCTGATTGATAATGATAAAAGCTGCCCATGTAGATTATACAAATTATCCCAAAATTCTAATCTTTATGATATCATAACAACCTGTAGCTGGTCATAGCCACTCTGATTCAGGACCGCTGCCATCTTCCTCGTCCTCCTCTGACCCTGAGGCTCCTGTCTCTCCAGCTCTTAGCTCTGCCGTCCTGTTCCCTGTCCAACCATAGGGCTCCTATTGCCCTAATGTAATTGGACAGGAAAAATCCTGCAACATTAAGGCCTTTTCTGTTTTGTCCAATTACAAGATTTCAAAGAGAAACATTTAAAACTTCTTGTCAAGATTCTGATGATATTCTGATAAATGGTTACCTCACAGGATCTCTTGCTTTCCATATTTGTAGTGTGAGGTTTGGCGCTCTAAAACCTGCAGGGTAGAGGTAGGAAGAGCTAGTGAACACGAACAGCAGTGCTGAGTGACAGTTAGGGGTTTGGAACCTTGTCTGTCTTGCTGCTGAGGAAAGCCGTATCCCAGAGGTTGTTGACTTACAGCAAGAAGCATTTTGTATTAGTTACGTTCCTGCTGACTCGCAGTTTAAGGGTGCCAGTACAGCATGGTGGGGAAGAGGCAGCAGCAGGAGGGCAGAGTGATGGCTGCTGTTCTGCTCACTGTCTCCTTTCTTAAGTTCAGGACCCCAACTCAGGATGCCACCTCTGTTAATCTAATCTAGAAACTCCTTTACCAGACATGCCTAGTGTTTGTTTTCATGGTGATTTTATATCCAATCAAATGGATGCTTATACATTTCAGTTTCTGTAGATCAGGAGTCTTGACAGCTGATCTCTGTCTATCAAGGACCTAATCAAAGTGTTGCCTTGGCTACCATCAGCTTAACATTTAACTTGGAAAGAATATATTTTAAAAGTTGTTTTATTTATTCATTTATACAGCACTTCAGAATATGTTTAAGTAAATATACTTAAATAACCATGCCACGACCAATTATTTTTTAAAGAGACTTTTATGTCCCTATGACTGGCCTTGAATTCCTGATAATCCTACCTCTGCCTCCCAAGTTTTAGAATCACAGGCACATTCCTCCAGGTATTTCCTGATCTCTAGTGGAATTTATTCAGCTAATTTTCTGAAACCAAAGAGTGAGGCTGGAGAACACTAGCTGTTCTACCAGAGGACCCAGATTTGATTCCCAGCACCATCTGGTGGTCACAGCCATCTGTAACTCTAGTTCCAGGGGCTCCAACTCCCTCTTCTGGCCCCTGAACACCAGGCACGCATATGGTACACATATATGCATGCAGGCAAAGTACCCATACACCTAAAATAAAAAGCAAAAGCAAAACAAATATGGAACCAAAGGAGTGGTACCAACGTGGTGCCAAGCTTTTTGTCTATGCTCTTCCACAGATACAGTTGGTGCCTCCAGGACAGATCCAGATCCAGGGTGGGCAGGCTGTGCAGGTGCAAGGCCAGCAGGGTCAAACCCAGCAGATCATCATTCAGCAGCCACAGACTGCAGTCACGGCTGGCCAGACTCAGGTGAGTCCACCTGCTCCTCCAGCATCAGTACAGCTGATGTGGACAGTGGAACAGCGAGCTGCCTGCTTCACAGAGAGTGTGAATGTGACAAGCGTTCTCAAAATGGGCTCTCTGTAGGTCTCTGGCATCTGTTAAGTATGTCATTGTTTTCTACAGACACAACAACAGATTGCTGTCCAGGGACAGCAAGTGGCCCAGACTGCTGAAGGGCAGACTATTGTCTATCAGCCAGTTAATGCAGATGGCACAATTCTCCAGCAAGGTAAGCTGCCACTATCGCAGTGGCCCTTTTCAGGGCATTAGTTTTAGCCTGTGAGTACCTGAGAGTGCTTTAGAGTCAGTATGAAGTCCGTAAGTGCATGTCATGTTCAACAACAACAGGGTGTCCACCATCTCTGCGGTGATTGTCAGTCGCCACATGCCACCAACCTGATGCTGCTTGGTGACTAGAGTTCCTTCCCTTTCACTTTGGGCCTCCACATCTATTCACATAGGTATTTACTTAGAGTCACAAGAATGTCTCAAAGCCTCAGTCTAGCTAAGAAGATGTAACCACCGTAGAGAGTGCAGAGTCTTAGAGAAAAGTACACACTAGGAAGAGGTGTGTAAAGACAAGATCTCCTGTGGGAAATCGAGACATGGCTTCAGGGAAAACATGCTCAAAGTAGACTTAGATGCTTTGGAAGCTAAGTCTAGAAAGGATATCTCAGCCAGATTCCGTGGTGGTGGGTGGAAGTATATAATTTATTTGGAATTGGACCCTAGACTGTTAAACTTTTTTAAATGTATTTACAATGGCTACTTAGCAGAACAGAGTGAAGCAGTAGAAGACGCTTGCTTACTTCCTTCCGTGGTGTTTGTCAGTTTATCCAGGATACAGGAGCCAGGTGGAAGGGACTAACTGCTTTCCCTTCTTTCTGTTCCGTGTACCTGTTTTTTTGTTTTGTTTTTGTTTTATGTTTTGTTTTCTTAAAGTTACAGTCCCTGTTTCAGGCATGATCACCATCCCAGCAGCCAGTTTGGCAGGGGCACAGATCGTTCAGACAGGAGCCAATACCAACACAACCAGCAGTGGACAAGGGACTGTCACTGTGACACTGCCAGTGGCAGGGAATGTGGTCAACTCAGGAGGAATGGTCATGGTAAGGAAAGTGTTCCCTGGCTCTAGAGCTTTTGGCAGGGTTCTCTTGTCTTTAAGCTGCGAGTTGGTGTCTCTTGTGAAGTTGCTTATGATGGTAACTTTTAGATTTGAAGCTAATACCTCCATCCTTCAGGTACTAGCAGTGATCTACATCCACAGGAAGCATAATTCCTCCTGATGCCTACCAGTTAGCAGACTAGTCTAGATGCCAGAGATATAGCAGTATGGGTGTGAATGGGCAATTTTATTTAGAATTTTCATGCCAGTAATAAGGACTCGTCTCCTGTTCATGCAGATGGTACCAGGAGCTGGCTCTGTGCCTGCTATCCAAAGAATCCCTTTACCTGGAGCAGAGATGCTAGAAGAGGAGCCCCTGTATGTGAATGCCAAGCAGTATCACCGCATCCTTAAGAGAAGACAAGCGCGGGCTAAGCTAGAGGCAGAAGGGAAAATTCCAAAGGAAAGAAGGGTGCGTATGCCCTGGGAAGTGCTAAGCAGGAAGCAGCACAGGTCCGCATCAAGCAGTTGTGTGTTTCCTTGTCCCTTCCAAACACTGGGATGTAGGAAGGTTTACTGTAAGAACGGACACAAAATGTCTTGTAAGCAAGTGTCTTTCCCCTTTCTACAGTAAAGAAGTCCAGAGAAAACTTGTCCTCGGGACTTCCTCTTATCCTACAGCTGCAGTGCTCATGTGTTGGTTGTAGTTTGAAATGGCAGTTGGGCTCTAGCCAAGGAGCCAAGGAAATAAGAAAGCGGCCTTCTCATTTTAAAGGAGTCCATCTGTCATATTAGCCAGCATCCAATGACCCTGTCTGACATACCTAGCATAAAAATGGGGTCTCCTCCTGAACTGCCATTTTCTCAACCAAACCTCGGTCGTTCAGTTCCTGAAGCAGAGGAAGGGTCCATGTTAGGGCGATAGTGAGCATTGCTCTTCCCTCTGGTTCAGTCAGCATCACATTCTAACAGAGGTTAGATGCCGGGGCCACTGGACTGTTTTCTCTATCATTCAGTTTTCCTCATTCCCTCAACTCTGATTGCGCTGCCTGGAACTTTAGTGATAGAATCTGCACTAGGTTACTGCTAGGTCTCACTAACAGTTGATCTTACTTCTCGTCTCCAGAAATACCTCCATGAGTCTAGGCATAGACACGCCATGGCACGGAAGCGTGGGGAAGGGGGCCGCTTCTTCTCTCCAAAAGAAAAGGACAGTCCTCACATGCAGGTAAGGACATAGAATATTTCCTTTCTCTCTGTCCGCAACAGGCTGTCCTCCATTTAAGGAAGAAACATACTCTGTACAGCATCAAGTGTCTGTTGCTTAGCTTCCTTCCTTTTTAGAAGCACTAAAAAGCCCCGTGGCCTTTTTTTCTGTTCTTTCTTTTTGTTATTTTGTCTTTTTTTTTTTTTTTTTTTCCCCCAGAGCTGAGGACCGAACCAAGGGCCTTGCTCTTGCTAGGCAAGCGCTCCACCACTGAGCTAAATCCCCAACCCCAGTTCTTTCTTAAGGAAAAGTATTAGTTTCTTTTAGCATGCTATTAGAGTCAGTAATGTTTAATATTGTGTGGCAGTTCTTGTGTCACTCATTCTAGTAAGCTTTTATTTGTTGTTGTTCAACTGACTGGTACCTCGGGTCCATAGAATAGGCGTAAATGACCATTTTTTTACAGTTGAGTGGGAGTTCTTGAGACCTTAAGTAACTTGCCTAAGGTTGAACCTTGAACAGCTCAATCAGCCCTGGAAGTGCAGTCCAGTCATCCCAGTTACTCTCGAAGCTGAGGCAAGAAGATAACAAGGTGAGGCCATGCCTGGACTAGAGATGAGTTCAAGACCAGCTAATTTAGTGAGACTTGTTCTCATAAAAGGCTAGCGGTGTGGCTAGCTCAGTAGAATCTATATGTCCAAAATGGAGTGCTTGTTCATTGGTCTATTATCTAAACAAGTGGCTAGCTTGTCACTACCCAGTTATTACAGTTTAGATGGTTCAGATTCTGAAGTTCTTTTGGTTCTGTCTCTGAAACATAATTTGAATCTGTTTATTGTACCCTCCTAACTGATGCCAGACTGGCCTAGTCCTCTTTCGTGGTTTAGATTAATATAGCCAATGTCGTGTGCTCTTGCCCTCCCTCTGCATTTTCCACATCTCAGGGGGGTGTTCATCGGGCATCACGTGACATCCTGCCTTTGCTTTCTCACCCCGTCTATAAGTCTGGACACAAGTAAGCATGTGTCTGTGTCTAGATTCATTTGCTCTTATCTGCTCACTGTTTACCCAGTTATCTGTCTCCCGCCTCGTCCTTGTCTTTACAGTGTCTAGTCTGTAATGTTCTTTTCTCCATCATTTCCATCACTATCCCTTCTTCTCTGCATAGCCTAGGCTATCCTCGAGTTTGCAGTTCTCTTGCCCCAGGTTCTCTGGTGCTGGGGTTCCAGGAGCGTGCCACCACAGACAGCTTTCGGCTTCCTTGCTTTTAGGCCTGGCTTAGATCTGAAAGGCTTTTTTAGCCTGCTCTCATCTCTAGTAGAGCTCTTTTACTCTTGGGTTTTCCCATAATTTCATCCTTTTTCTTATAAAAACTATCAAGAGATTTTCTGTTTGGTCCTCATTGCTTCCTTTACTGGAGAGTAAGTTACATTAAAATAGAAGGCTTTGTTCTGTTGTGTTAGGGTTAGCTTAGAATCCAGTTCTGAGCAAATGCTCAGAAGTACTGGTTGAGTTCATGGATTCTTTTTGCTGGCTCACTTCACTATCAGCATGGAATTCCTCCACATTCTCCCCGGCTCTGTCAGCTGGCCACGGGCAGTTTTGTATCAGATGGTGAAGGCTTTTATAGTTTACCCAGGCGTCTGCAGGTTCCTCCTTCTTAGTGAATCACACTGCAAACATCTTGACAACCCTCTGTTCTTAGTGGTATCTGCACATGTCTGTGATTAGGAACTGCCAGAGGCCGTGGTGTTAAAGGCTCTCCTTATTCTCCATGCTGGCCTGAGAAGTTTCCTCGCCTCTTTTCATCTGCATCTTCATCTGTGAAGAATACTATTGGAATTCCATTTTTTGAGATTATCATATATTAAAATAATGACACAAAACTACAGCATATCATTGTGCTTGCTCTGGGGCTTTGTTCTAGCCACCCAAGTACCTAAGTTGTGAGAGCCAGGGACTCCTGTTGCTGGTGTAAAGAACTGTTGTGCTGTCTTTCTCTGTAGGATCCAAACCAAGCTGACGAAGAAGCCATGACACAGATCATCCGAGTTTCCTAACCACAGGAGGGTGGCAGAGCTGATCAGTCACAGTCCTCTCCACTGTTCCTGGAAATGGACTGACTTCCAGTGGGGCACTGACAGTCTCACTCTGCCCTTGCTCAGGACAGAAACTACTTAGCTCAGTATTACAGCTGCAGTGATGGCTGACAAACTGAAGTGGCAAGCTTTTGTCTCACCCTTTCATTGAGGACCTGTCTCAGACTGTTGAACACTGACTGACCTTTTGCAAATTCGGATGAGTAAAAAGAGGTATTTGCCAGCCCACCATTATAAACACAGCACTTATGTTGAGTGGTAAAGCCAGCCAGTCAGCCATTACAGTAGGGGAGAGCAGCCTTCTCAACCTGGTCCTCAGTCAAGGTAGCCATAGCCCCTGCCTCCCTGTGGAGTCTCAACAGCATCCATCCCCTGGTGGGATGTCGGGCTGCCTGATGCATAGACACTTTGCACTCAGGTGGTTCCCAAGCAGAGAAGTTTCTTGTTAGGACTTGGAGCAACAAGATGAGCTGCAGTCTTCTGATCTGTCTGATAAGAATCTGTCTGCCCACATGCTAGGTTGGTATTTTTTTTACTTCAGCCAAGAAGGTACAAAAAGGATATTTTGGACTCGGGATAAAAGGATAGATGGACCTAAAGGTTACATTTCTAGCTTTGACTGTGGTCTGCTCATTTCTGTTAACGGCCGTCTGGGTCATAGTTCATACTATGGCCACTTTAGAGACAGTTTAGAGAGTGAGAACAAAACTTCACAACATCTGTGCTGAAGTGTGAGGACATTCACAGTTGTTCTTCAACAGAGGCAAACCTAGGATATTTAATCATGGGCTTTATGACAACAAGTAGCAAATGGAAGGATCTGTGCATTTCAATCTAGAGAGCAAGTGCCCTACCGGCCTAAGTGCTGCTGTAGAGCCTGGTTCTCCAATGGATGGATACCAGGCATGGCTCTTAGGCTGAAGAAACCAAGTCACATTCATACTGCCACCTTCTGACGTGCACTAAAAGAGAATCCTTATGTTGCCTGAAGAAGCACTGTTGAGCCAGCTGTCCTGGATGCAGACTGGAGCACTGCTGGAGCACAGAGTGGAGGAGAAACGCGTGCTTCACCCCTGCCTGGTTGCTGACCCAGAGGGTGAATGTTCTTCCCATGGCAGCTGATTCTTTGGTGCCAGTTTCCATTTGTTTTCTCCTTTCTCTGTAGGCCTTGCAGCAAGGTTTGCTCACTGCATCAGTGCTGTAGGGACCAACTACAGCCTGTAAGGATTCCTGCAGGGTCAGGAATTGGGCCTCAGAAATGTGTTTTCTGGACAAGCACTCTACCACTGAGCCACGCATGCACACAAACACACACACCCTAGCCCCAACTCCAGCCCCAGCTCTGTAGATGCTGAGACCTAGAAGAAAAGACCAACGTAGATACATCAGAAGAGCTGGCTACCTTCTCTGCAATCGAAGTCAAACGCAGTCATTCCAAAGACTAAAATACCAGTCAGGTCTAGAGACTAGCTCCTTGACTTTGTTCTGTATTAAAGATGGGAAAGTCTTTAACCTTATAAAGAAATATCACGGGGAGACCAGTTTAATTGGAGAAGCATGAGGTAAGCCATCTTGTCCTACTCCCAGGAATCTTGCCATTTCTCCTGGCTTCCCGAGGTCAGAGGGGGCTGATCCTTTTCTAGTAAACTCACTACATACAAACTTCTGGCTTTTCACATGAGCTTCCAGATGTTACTGAAAACCGTAAGGAATTTCTGCCTTTGAGGTGGAGAGCATTCTAAGGGGAGGCTTCAGGGATTCTTCAGACTCAACTGTAGTGCTTCAGCCGGCAATTATAGACTGCTATTTATTTGTGTCTGTAAGTTTGTACATAACCCTAACCTCATATTGTTGCTGAGTTTCATTTTGAGGAAGGCAAGTTTGAGTTTTATTTCCTTTGATGCAGATGCATAGGTTTCCACTTTGTGGCTGCATTGTAGTTAGCTCCTGTCCCTATCCCTGTGGTCGATCTAATTCTAGCACAGCATAAGAATAGCCCACAGAGGTTGGAGGGGCTGACCTGGATATATTTTTGTTTATTTGTTTAACTTAGTTCTTTTTACTTGTTTGTTCTTGTGATTATAGTGATGGCTTCAAAGATACAGAGTAAGTGGAGGAGTGGGCTGCTGGTCTACTGGGTACTTTACTTCCTGTTGCAGGATTAACTGTAAATGTATGTATTTTAATTGCACTGGTGATGGGGCACACCAGTGTCTAGACCACTGCACCGACAGCCTCTCCTGGCTACAGGGTGCCTGATAATAATGTCTTGATTTTCCTTTGGGACTCAACTATGTAGGTCTCCTTCCCCTTTCCCCCCTACCCCTAGTAGGGGAGTACAGGTGATCACTGATGTCATTGCAATTGCTTTTCTTTTTTAATAAATTTATAAAAATACTAAAAAGTGGCTTGACTTTTTGTGTTTTAGTTTGGTTTTTTGTTTTTTTGTTGTTGTTTGTTGTTTGAGACTGTTCTGGCTATGTAGCCCAAGCTGCCGTCCAACTCAAGATCTTCCTGCCTTGCCTGGTGTGCACCCCCACTTCCAACATGGATGACAACTGAGGAATCTGCATGCCCTGTGCCTGGGAACTCATTCACGATATTACAGTTGTGACTTTTAGACATAAACCTGTGATGTCAGGGCTCAGGCCTCTCTGCTCTGTGCTCTCTTAAGTCCCCTTGGAAATGGACATCAAAATAAGTACTCCCCTGAGTGGAATTAGCCTTTTATCATTTTCCATGGGGTAGACCTAAACAGTGGAGATACACTTCCAGTATTTTGAGCAAAACCAAACTCCACAGTCTGCGGCTGTCTAAACCTGAAGGTCTCCCTTCAGTTCTAGAGCTCTAGAAACTACATATAAAAGGTATGGTAGAGCCCAGGTTTGCTCTCAGTAATGAGGCTGTGAAGACAGAACAATCCCTGGGGTTTGCTGAGCATCCAGCCAGGCTGGTGGTATGTTTGCTGGTGAGCCCTCCCAGGGTGTGGGAGGGCAAGTACTGTCCCTTGCCAGTTGCCTTAGGAGAATTGACCCTACTACTCACCTGGCCAATTGAAAGCTGGCTATCTTAGGGCTTTTTTTTTTTTTAATAGCAAACAGACACCATGACCAAGGCAACTCTTAAAAGGACAACATTTAATTGGGGCTGGTTTACAGGTTCAAAAGTTTAGTTCATTATCAAGGTGGGAGCATGGCAGTGCCCAGACAGGCATGATGTAGGAGGAGCTGAGGGGTCTACATCTTGTTCAGAAGGCAAACGAGAAGACTGACTCCTCAGGCAGTAGAAGGAAGATTTTGCCCACTCCCACAGTGAAACTTCCTTCAACAAGGCCACACCTCCTAACTGTGCCACTCCCTCAGCCAAGCAGATTCAAACCACCACACTGGCCTTGGTGGTACCGGCACAGCAGTGCTGGCAGGCAGACCAACTCAGCTACCACCTAGGCCCAGATCCAGGGCTTTGAGTTGGTCCACCCAACATCTATTTCACTGCTAGAACATGTGAAAGGGCCAATCCTGCAGATCCAAAGCTGCAGGATCTCCATGAAAGAGGGTAACGGCAGGATTTCTGAGTAGAGTCCCAATTATTGATAGTGTAGTCAGAGGCCTCCAACTAGACCAATGAATTGCAACAAATGCTTGCAAGATAATTAAACAAAAGGATATACTAAGGTGTGTTTTGTCCCCCTCCCCCTTTGGGAGAGGCGTTATTACAAGAGTAGAGGGCAGATACTAAGGGGCCTGGAAATGAATGGGATCGAAGTGTATGATATTGTAAGGGTCCATGATTCAATGAAGAATGATACCCTAGCCTCAATAGTATGTAAACGCAAAGAGTGTTTTATTCTGCAGAAGTCCAGTGTGCTGGGGTCTCCCATGACCAGAATAGACAACCAAGTGAGCTCGCAGGCCTGATTTAGGGGATTAGGGGATTCCAGGATAGGTGACCTACATCTTGCTCCATCTCTGGGTACATTCCATTTCAGGATGTGGGGGCTGGAAACAGGTCTGGAAACTGTTGCCAAGGAGGTAGCTGAGGAAGTCTGGAAACTGCCAAGGACCCATTGTCAGCTACACACACACACACACACACACACACACACACACACACACCCGGGAGGTCTTGGGAACTTAAACTTGATTTGACCTTTATTCAAAATGGAAGTTTTATTCAAAATGGCTACGGTGATGTCAGAAAGGTTATAGAAGTCTTAACATCTTAAATCATCTTAAGTCAGTGGAGAAAATCTCTTACTCTGAGCATATCACAACCTCACAGTTCATAGCCAAAGAGCCAGCATGTTATATCCAGAACGTTCTCCATGTACTTACCTACGAATGCAGTTTCCCATCTCTGGGTCTGTTTTAACATGCAACAGATTACCATGGCCAAACTATTGGCTAGGCAAACCCTTCAGAAAACCCTTCTGAAAAGGGTTTTCCCTTGGACCTGCTCTGGTATCTTTTTTCAAACATTTCTGGAAAAAAAAAAAAAAAAAAAAAGTAATCCTTTTTCCTGAGCCAACCTGTCAAATACCCCCGAGGGAAATGAGAAGCCTAGCTAAATGGTCCTAGTTCTCCTCGGGGTGAAACCCAGCCTGGAGCTCTGCCCATATTGATCTAAGGTTGGTCTTTCCTTTGCTGTCAAGTAATCTAACATCATTTACCAGAGAGGCAGACAGGTGTAGGTCTTCCACCTCGCTCTATCAACCACTATAGAGGTTTAGTCTGGTTCTTTGTCCAGGCCCCACACTCCCAGAAAAAAGACTCCGACTCAAAATATATTTACAAATACCTTGGCCATATAGCTAGTCTTTTCTCTGACTAGATAAAACTTAAAATAACCCATTTATTTGATCCTACATTCTTCTATATGGCTGGCTACCTGTGCTCAGGTGCCTGTGTCCATCTCGTCACATCTTCCTAGACAAATCTCCTCAGACTCACTCTATCCCAGAATTCTTTCTGCCTCCTGAATGTCCCACCTTCTACCCTTTTCTATTGGCCATAGGTTTTTTTAGTTGGCAGATGATACATCCATACAATATACAAGATATTCTCTCTGCAAACCGCCTGAATGTGGCAAACAGCAATTCAAAGAGTGAACCTCTGGGTGTGTGCACACGTGTGTGCATGCTTGTGGAAGCCAAAGGTCAATGCCAGGTGTCTTCTATTGGTCTTCACTTTAGTTTTTGAGGCAGCTTCTCTCACTGAACCTGGCACTCATTGATTAGGCTAGAGTAGCTGGCCACTGAGCTCCAGGGATCCACCTGCCTCTGCCTCCCCAGTGCTGGAATTACAGGTATACACCTTGTCTTAGAGTTGTACTGCCGTTAACAGACACCATGACCAAGGCAACTCTTAAAAAGAACTACATTTAATTGGGGCTGGCTTACAGGTTCAGAGGTTCAGTCCATTATCATCAAGGCAGGAGCATTGCAGGGTCCAGACAGACAGGCATGGTGCAGGAGGGGCTGAGAGTTCTACATCTTCATCTGGAGGCTGTTAGGACAAGGGTCTTAAAGCCCACACCCACAGTGACACACCTACTCCAACAAGGCCACACCTTCTAATAGTGTCACTCCCTGGGTCAAGCATATACAAACCATGACACACCTCCATGCCTGGATTTTTACGTGGATGCTGGGGGATCTAAACTCAGGTCCTCATGCTGTCACAGGCACCTTACCCACTGAACCATCACCCTAGCCTGAACTTTTTTAAAAAAATATCATTTCCTCATTGACAGGAATGGCTTAAAATGATACATGGAGTTCAAATCAGGAAGATTGGGAGATATCTCTGGGTTTGAAAGATTATAGATGGCCCCATGAGGAGTAGATTTGCATCTCTTATGGGGGAAGAAAAGGTGAGTATTGGCAGAGTAGGGTGTGACCATCCTGTGCTTCACAGCAGAAAGAAGCTGGGCACACTGCCTCTGAGCACTCTTGCACGGAGGCCACAGCCAAGAGTCACAAATTTACCTGCATGGCTACTATGATGCAGAAGTCAGACTGGGATGAGCAATATCAAGTTCCTATTTTAGCATGGGTTTCCAATAAACTAGACCTAATTGGACACCATTTCTCATGTGTCTGCATAGGGTTTCTTGATCACAGCTCACAGACAGGTTTCTGTGAGTGTGTGTATGTGTGTGTGTGTGTGTGTGTGTGTGTGTGTGTGTGTTTAAATTCAAAAGAGCATTTGGGGAGGGCCTTGGCTATACATGGTGGAAAGCCTGTTGGAAGGAAATTGTTTTAAAAACAAAAATCTTAGCCATTCAATTTTACCAATGAAGACTCAGGAGGTAGATGGTTGGGTGAAAGCCTGCTAGCTCAGAGAGGCAGAGAAAACACCCAGCTGACCTTCCTAAGGAAAAAGCCCTCTCTCCTTCACCATGCTGTCTCGCTGTCTTGCTGTCTCGAATACTCTTCAACTTAAAGACCCTCATTTCTGTTCACTTCTGTTCACTCACTGGCCAGCTGGTTGCTTTCTCCTCCTCTTGACCTAGGTTTGACTTTATTTAGCTCTTGGATTAAAGGTGTGAGCTAGCTCTGGGCCATTGCACATGTTCTTGTTTACAGTCAACAGAAAGCTCTAGGATCAAAGGCAGAGCCACACCACAATTAGAAACAGTTCACAATCTTCCTGTTCACAATGAAATCAAATATCCTGAGACAGGGAATGACAAAAGATACTCAGTCTGACTATAAGTATTGCAAATAACCGTGTCAAAAAACAGATTCGTCTGTACAGCAAAGGAAACCGTTACCAGAGTGAAGAAACAGCCTATTAAAAGAAAGAAAGAAAACCTAACAAACAAAAACAAAACAAAAAAACCAACAACAACCAACCTTTGTCCAGTATCTTAGGGGTTCTGTTGCTGTGACAAAACACCAAGAGCAAACATCACGTTGGAGAGTGTCTTAGGGTTCTGTTGCTGTGAACAGACACCATGACCATGGCAACTCTTATAAAGGAAAATATTTAATTGGGTCTGGCTTATAGTCCATAGGTTTAGTCCACTAGTATCATGGCAAGAAATGACAGTGTGCAGGCAGAAATAGTGCTGGAGAAGGAGCTTAGAGTTCTACATCATGATCTGTATGGCTTGAACTTCTGAGACCTCAAAGCCCGCCCTCACAGTGACACACTTCCTCCAGCAAGGCCACACCTCCTAAGGGTGCTATTAGGTCTGTGAGGGATATTTTTACTCAAACCACCACATGCCATTCCCTGGCCCCCATAGTCTTGTAGTCATATCATAATGTAAAATACATTCAGTCCAACTTCAAAAGTCCCCATAGTCTACAACAGTCTTAAACTTATCTAAAAGTCCAGAGTTCAAAGTCTCTTCTAAGGTCTATTCAATCTCTTATCTGTAACCCCCCGTAAAATCAAAGTGAAATACTTCCAATGTATCATGGCACGGGATATATATTACCATTCCAAAGACAGGGAAGGGAGCACAGTGAGGAAATACTGGATCAAAGCACGACTGAAAACTGAGAGGACTGTGTTAGCCTGAGCCATGTTGATTCCATGACAGAATGCAAACTGGCAGTCTGGGAGACTGGGCCTACATTTTCTGTTTCCCAGAAGTGAAAAAGTCCAAAACAAGTACATACTAGGAAAAAAACAAAAAACAAAAACAAAAACACACCCCCACTAGCAGCCAATCAGGAGCTGTAAGGAGCTGCCACATCAGTTAACCTGAGCTAAGTATAGTTACTCAGCAAAAGTCCCCCAAACGCCCCCCCCCCCGAGCCTTAACCAATCACAAAGTTACCCACATCCCTGGAGATAGACACAACAAATCAAAGGAAAGAAAAGTAAACGTCACCCATGTCTACCTTAAAAGGCTTTAAATTTTTTGACCCTGTGTGGTGGTTTGAATATGCTTGACCCAGGGAGTGGCACTATCTGGAGGTGTGGCCTTGTTAGAGAAAGTGTGTCACTGTGGACATGGGCTTTCAGACCCTCATCCTCACTGCCTGGAAGCAAGCCAGTCTTCTCTGTTTGGCTTTGGAATAAAGAGGCAGAACTCTCAGCTCCTTCTCCAGCGCCATGTGTGCTTGGACACCATTCTTCTTCCCTTGATCATACTCTAGCAGTTGCCTTGGTCTGGTCACAGCAGTAAAGCCCTAACTAAAACACTCTGCAGAGCTCACACCAAGGTCTTCCATCCCAAAGTATGGTAGGCCCTTGCAAACTGGATTTCTACAGAATAAACACTCTTTGCTGTTTCGTACTATTTGAGTCTGGGGTATCGTTCTCAGCAAATCATGGTCCCTTAAAAAAATAGCTAGGCAAACTCCAAACTCTGCATCTCCAACTCTAATGTCAAAGCATTTTTCAGATTTCCAATTCCTTTCAGCTTTGTTGACTACAACACACTTCTTTCTCTTGGGCTGGTTCCACTTTCTGTTAGCAGCTCTCGTTGGCAGGTCCCACAAATCTGGCATCTCCAACATCTTCGGGTCTCCAAGGCAATCCAGGTTTTACCTGCACAGCTTCACATAATGGCCTCTCTAGGCTTCCGGGTAGGGACACCCCTGACAAATGCCTGGCCTCAAAAGCTTTCCTTAGTTATGGAAGGAGATTCCATAACCCCTCTCTTCTATCCTTGACTCTAAAACCAGAGCCACTTAGCCAAAGCTTCCAATGTCTGCAGCTTGCTGAGGCTAGAGCATGGTCTGCCTTGTTCATTTACATCTTTACCAGATCTATTCTGAATGGTTTCCTTTATTGCCTGTAGTGGCTATTCCTGATTGTCAACTTGACTATATCTGGAGTGAACTACAATCCAGAATTAGAAGGCTCATCTGTGATCCAGATCGTGAGGCTGGAAGACACAGGTTTCTGACCTGAATCTTTTTTTTTTTTTTTGGTTTTTTGAGACAGGGTTTCTCTGTATAGTTCTGGCTGTCCTAAAACTTGCTCTGTAGACCAGGCTGGCCTTGAACTCAGAAATCTGCCTGCCTCTGCCTCCCAAGTGCTGGGTGCACCACTGCCGGTCTCTGACCTGAATCTTGACATTGAGATCTTGAGGCATAGTGGTAAATGAAAAGCTTAGGCCCAGGCAAAGTAGTACACACCTTTAAACCCAGAAGACTGAGGCAAGGAGACCTCTGAGTTCAAAGTCAGCCTGGGACAAAGCAAGTCCCAGATCCAAGCTTGGTAGTACACACTTTTAGTCTGGGCCACACCTTCTGCTGGAGACCTGCAAAAGGACATTGGAAGAAGGAAGATTCGCTCTTCTTCACTGCATGCCTTGTGAGACTGAGCAACTGCTAGATCCTTGAACTTTCATTCACAGCTGCTGCTGACCATTGTTAGGGAGTTGGACTACAGACAGTAAGTCATCAACAAATTCCCTTACTATATAGAGACTATCCATATAGAGTTCTGTGACTCTAGAGAACCCTGACTAATACACTGCCTAAGTTTGGGTGTTCTGGAATTTACTCTGTAGGCCAGACTGACTGTGAACTCAAGAGATCTACTGAGTACTGGAATTAAATGTATGTACTACAAAGCCAAGACTTAAGCTTTTCTTTAATTCATTTTCACAAGATGGAAGCTTAGTTGGGTGTGGTTTTGTCCTGAGACCATTACTGTGTTTATTCTATTTAACACTGGGCTTTCCTTTAATCTTTTTAATCTCCTTGAACAGAGAATTTAGCTCCATTCCACTTCCTGGTATCCTTTTTCCCCTTGAACTGCACATTTCATATTTGTCCTTGCTAGACTTGCTTCATTTCATCAAAACACTCTTCATGAGGGTGGACATTAATTACCACACCACAGAGCCTAGACTAGACTATTTCTAGATTTCCTTTGCCAATAGAATTAATCTAAAACTCTTCACTTTGGCCTTAGACAGGTTTTTCAGACAAGGGTAAAGAACAGTCACATTCTTTGCCAAAATATTATAAGAACTGTCTCTAGGACAGATATTAACATTCTTCTCCCCTGAAACCTCTTGACCCAGGCCCCCAAAGTTCAAATCACCCTCAGCACCACTGTCTTCCATGTTTTGACTAGGATGGCTCTTAAGCCTCACTTAAAGCATCCAACTAATTTTCTAATTCAAAGTCTACACTCCTCCAAACAAAAAGCATAGTCAGGCCAATCACAGAAATACCCCAGTCTCTGGCACCAACTTCTATTTTAGTTGGGGTTTTTATTGCTGTGAAGAGACACCATGACCACAGCAACTCTTATAAAGGAAAACATTTAATTGGGGCTGGCCAGAGGTTTAGTCCATTAGTATCATGGCAAGAAATGAAAAAGTGAAGGCAGACATGGTTCTAGAGAAGGAACTGAGAGTTCTACATCGTGATACACAGCAGGGAGAGGAGTGGCCCGAGCTGAGATTTCACAGTCTGCCCCCACAGTGACACACTTCCTCCAGCAAGGACACAGATACTAATAGTGCCATTTCCTATAGGTCTAGTGGGGCCATTATTTACTCAAAACACCACCGAGAGAAAATAATTTATTTGATTTACACTTCTACATTGCTATTCAGTATTGAAGGAAGTCAGGGCAGGAACTGAAACAGGGCAGGAGCTGATACAGAAGCCATGGAGGAGTATTGCTTACTGGCTTGCTTCCCCTGGCTTACTCAGCCTGATTTCTTATAGAACCCAGGACTACCAACCCCGGGATGGCACCACCCAGAATGAGTGGGACCCTTCCCCATTGATCACAAATTGAGAAAATGTCTTACAGATGGATGTCATGGAGGCATTTCCTCAACTGAGGTTCCTTCCTCTCTAATGACTTTAGCTTGAGTCAAGAACTGTCCACAAAACCAGCCAGTACATTCAACATATATCAGACAAGATTTATATCCAGGAGACTAAGGAGATAGTTTAGCAAGTAAGAGCATTTGCTGTGAACAAAAAGACCATGTTCAAATCCCAAGCACTTACATGAAAGCTGGGCAGGGATGTGTTTGTGAAAGGTATTGGAACCACTAACTTAGGAAAAATGAAGGAAAATAGGCTGTTATGATTTTAGTGTTCACCTTTACCTTTTACCTGCCTACTCAGTGTTTTATAAAAAGCATCCTGGTGCCAGAGACTTATCTCGGGTCTGGAGACACATGTAGCATGTTAGGATAACTACCTAACATATATGTTAGATGGTGGATAAAAATGAGCAGTAGCAGTGGATATGATGCTGAAAGCCAGCTCAGCATCAAGAGTAAACTAAGGAAGGCAGCGAGCTGTGGCATCGGTGGGGACCAAAAGCTGGTGACTTTAAGCTACTTAATTCTCTCTTGCTATTCTGAGGCCAGAAGCTGATGGCTTCTGGCAATTAACTTCCACCCCGATAGCAACATGGGATTAAGAAAAGAAACTTGGTTACTTGGGCTCTTTACTCTTTAACTCAGGGGCTGCTTGTTTGGCCAGGTGAAAGGCTCAGAGTTTATTGACTCTTCATGAGCTACAGAGAAAAGAAAAGAAGAGAAGAGAAGAGAAGAGAAGAGAAGAGAAGAGAAGAGAAGAGAAAAGACACACACACAGACACGTGAACACTGGATGAAGCAGAAAAGGGCTATACTACCACTCTATTTTTTTCTTAGTTTTTATACCTTTTTAGACAAAAAATTACCCCATAGCAATTATCAGGTAGAATGGTTACAGCAGGATAATTTGATTACATGGTTTTCTAAGCACTGTTACATTTTATAAGTTCATAGTAAGTGTAAGGCAATAGTTCATGTAATCGGTTGATAAGGTTTAAGGAATTAAAGCAGAATTGTGTACATGTCTTTCTATTAAGACTAGTACCTGACTAAACATTCCTTATTTATTTTCTAGCTCCACAAGTTCATTATAAGTTCAAAGCAATAGATTTTTTGCCACAAGTTAGCAAGGTTTTGTGAAGAGACAAATGATCAGCCTTGTGTCTTATATTTTGAAGTATAGTATAGCTAAATTAGTCAATCATTTATTTTCTGTCCTTACACTTACAATAAATTGTCTATTCCCAGTTTGTGACCTTTAGTTACCAGATAGTGGCCTCATTCCTATCCTAGAAGAAATATTTTTTCTTAATCATAAATTTTCCTAGTGCATTTGACCCAGGCACATGAAGGTTTACAGGGCTCTATTTGTAGCTTTTATTCTACAGGGGCCTTGAGATTGCTTGTATCAATTTAGGAGTTCTAGACTATCATTATCAAGAACTATGAAATCATCAGTTCATTTAAACAGCACTATTACATGAAAATGCATCTTCATATCAATTCTACCAATAGGGTGGGCTAATGCCCAGGAATCATTAGGCTATATAATAATAGCAGGACAGGCATATCAGCAGCAAGAAGCAATCCTGGGACAAAGTCTCTGGGGTCCATGCCTCTCAGAGTGCACCCATGGCAGTCATGCAAAACAGTGGGCCATCTCCAGAAAACTCACTTGTTTGTCATGGTCTTTCCTATATAGCTCTTGTCAATAGAGGATTCTGGGAGGTCAGTTTTAATCAAGTGCTTGGAGAATGTCTTGCAGAGGGATGCCATTAGAGCAAATACCTGAATGAATAGCATATCTGAGACAATGAACAGGCATAAATGGAGGGATACGTGGTCACACTTCTGTGAGGAGGAAAGGTAAAGGAGAATAGATAAGCTCAAAGGAACTGGGGAGGGAAGGTTGGCAGATGACCTTACAAGCCACTGTAGGACTGGGGGGTTGCTCTGAAAGAAATGGGAAGCCATTGGTGGAGCCTGCAAAAGGAGCAAGGTTTAATTTTACTTATATTTATTTATTGTGTGGGAGGGATGCCATGGTGTGCCTGTGAGGTCAGAGTAATCCCTAATGTTGGTCCTCACCTGTTTGACACAGGGCCTAATACATACATACATACATACATACATACATACATACATACATACATGTGTATGTGTATATGTATATGTGTATGTATATTTGTCACTGTGTCCCCCAAGCTAGCTGACCCATGAACTTTTACAATGCTCCTTTCCAAATTCCCATCCTGCTTTGGGAACACTGGAACCACAGGTGTGCATTACAGCCCCAGCTTTCCCATGGATTCTGGGGGCCTAAACTCAAGTTCTCATGATTACTTACACAGCATGTTCTTCACCCACTGAGCCATCTCCTCAGTCCATTCTGGATTTTGTGTTGAGAACAAGCTGAAACAGGCAAAGAAGGAAATAGGGAGAGAAGTCAGAAGGCTATCGCAGTCAAACAGTGGTAGTGGCTTGGACTAACAAAGTGGGAAGGGGTGCCCTTTGTATAGATATAGCTAGCATGATTCATTTGTGATTTTGTTCTGGAATGTAAGACGTTGAAGAGTCAAGGATAATCCCAAGATCTACTTCCTGAGTCTCAAGACAGATGGAAATAATTCTAAACTATAGAAAAAAAAAAAACAGATTTTGGAGAATACTGAGAGGCATGTGCCGGAGATGCCTGTGAGACCACCAGGCAGAGCTGTGGAGGAGGCATCTGAGTGTGTGAGTCTAGCATCGGAGGAAAAGGCCAGACTAGAAGCATAAACGTAAGAGTTATCAGTGAATAGATGTCCTGAAAGCTATGATACAGAGTGAGGGCATGTCCTAGTTTGTTTTCTGTTGCTGTGAGAAACACCATGACCAAAACAACCTGAGGAGGAAAGCATCTATTTTACTGATTACAGTACAACATGGAGAGAAGCCAAGGCAGAAACTAATAGATTTTCTCCATGGATGAAACAAGGCAAATCAAGCCAAATTGAAAGTGTAGAAGCAGGTTTATTGGGGGCAGTTCTTAGGCAGGTTCACTGGTCTCAAGAAAACAAGGTCAGAGAAATTGCCATACAGAAAGGAAGACAAGAGAGATGGGAACAGAGAGAAAAGGAGAGAAACAATGCACAGAGAGGAGAAAGGGAGAGAGGGGAGAGAGAGAAGAGACAGGGACAGACACTGAAAGACAGACAGGCAGAGATAGAGGGAGACACACAGAGACAGAGAGATACCTGGGGTCCTTTTATCTGCAGCACACACTTGGCACACCTGGTGCCAATAGGTGGTAACATAAGCAATTGCTAAGTTCTTGAGAGCATGCCAGTGGGATTGCCTCTATACTAACAGGGTTAGGGTTAGGAGTCCCGGGTTTGAAACCTAAAAAAGACCATAGAGGACCATTGCTTACTGGCTTGCTTCCTCTGGGTTGCCTTCTTTACAATCCACTTTCCTAGGAATGTAACCACCCACAGTGGGCTTCTACATGAATTAGCAGTCAGAAAAATGCCTCACTGACATGGTCACAGGCCAATCTGATGAAAGAGTACCTCTTCCCAGCTATGTCCATATTTAAATCAAGTTGAAGAAAACCAACCAGCACAGAATATTAATGGAATGAGTATAGGAAGAAAAAAAAAACATTAATGGGTTGGTTTAGCAAAAGAACCCAAGAAAAACTTTTCAGCCAAGACGAAAACAAGAGGGCATGGTGATCTAGATACACGAAGAAGGCAGAGTTGGGAAAAGAGAGCCAGTAGAGGCCGGGACTGGGAAGATGGCTCCTAAAGTGCTTTCTACCCAAGTCTGGGGACCTGAGTTCAAGCCTCAGAACCCACAGGTATGGTCACATGCACTTCTCATCCCAGGACTGGGAAGAAAGAGACAGACAGATACCTTTGGCTTCCTGGCCAGCTAGCCTAGCTAAAAAAGCAAATTTTTGGTAGAGATCCTGACGTAAAAGTTAAGGTGGAGGGTCCTTGAGAAACCACACTTGAGGTTGACATGTGTATATGCACAGAAAGAGGTGATCCATTTGTGTGTTAGATGTGTGTATGGTTGAAATAATGATTTAGAAAGCAGATTGGATGGGAAGGACTCTAAAGAGCAAGACTTGGGCTCTTTCATTAGAAAAAAAGCAAAGAAGAGGTGGTTGGTATGTATCATTGAAGTCCAAACCTTGTGTTGAAATGCAGAAGGAGCATCACAGACAGAAAGTAATTTGTCCAAAGGCCAAGCAGTGGGAATAAGGTTAGAAGTGTGGAGGTAGAAGGAACCATTTCCTGGCCAGTGTGGAGGACAGTGCAGGCAGGCAGATGGATGGACAGAGTGCCTAGACACTATCAGAGGTGCTGACACGAGAAAGAAGTCACATGGGAACACCAAACGAAACCACGGTGGGATGGTTTGGTGTCCTTCAGGTTGCTGGTGCCTCAGTAGATCTCCAGCAATCCTCTCAGAACACAGACAGAGAGAAGTGGCCACTCTGTGCACAACTGTTCATTTAGAAAAGTTATTCAGAAAGGAACTGCTGACCATGGCCCAGCTCATTAGAGCCTTAGGCTACACCAGACTCTACCTTGGTTATCTCAATGTCTCCATCAGATGGGGAAAGGAGGCTTAGACATGATGGGTTTGGGGCTATCTGAAAGTTCAAGCCCATAGCTAGACCAATACACTATCGGTGTATTTTCTTAAAGTATTTTATTGGGTTCTTATATCTACCTCCCATCCAACCGTTATTCTACCCTAATCCCTTCCAAACCCCCAACACTAGGTATGAGGGGGAAGGGGATGTAGACCTCTTTAGGCTACTTCCTGCTGGTTAGGGCTGTTGCGTTTCTTGAGGCAAGTCCAATCTTCTTCATCGGGATATTTCCAACTTGTCATCAAGCCACAATAGCAGCAGCCAGGAGCAGCTGGGGAGCAGTTGGAAGGATCAGAAGGAGAAGCAGACAAGGGAGCAGCTGGCTTTTAGGTTGGTGTAGGGGGCGTCCAAACTCACATCCCCATTCTTATCTAGCAGGCGTCCTTACCATGGAGCCGTCTCCCCCAGAAGATTATTTTATTTTTAAATTAATATAAAGTAGCCAGTTTCCTTATGGCATTTTCTCATAAATTTAGTTTGGTTGGCATTGCCTCATGCTCCTTTCTTCCCCGTCTTCCTGCTCTACCCACCCCCAATATCTGTTTGTATGCTTCTGACTCCAGTATGCTCACCAAGAATCGGTATCTTAGGGTCAGGGGTTCTGGAGTGAAATGACAACTGGAGCTGATTTTGGAACTTGTGAATACATTCTTCTGTGTCCCAACCCATGCCATGTGCTTGCAGGAAAGTAGACAAACTGCAGCCGTTTAGATATCTTACACTCTCCCAGGCATTTCCCACATTCTATGTCTGGAGACAGTTCTGATTCTGGTCACAGATGCTCTCCGTATAAATAGAACTGTGAAGTGATCTTTAAGATGCAGGATTGCTTTGAAAGCATACACCCCCACCCCATGTCCTCCACTGGCTTCCTAGCTCCTTAACTGTTCAGCAGTTTTGTTCTTTGTCCACTTGTGGGAGAGTCAATAGACAGACATCCCCCTAGGTCCTGATGTCCTTGGCTTGGCCTGCTTCTCAACTAAGATCAGCTGCTTTATAAGAAAGACAAATCTTAACAAACAAACAAAATTTTTGTTTTGGCAGGAGATGAGAGAGGAAAAAACGTGATCAAAATATATTGCGTGAAAAAATTAATAAAAAATAAAAAGAAGGATAAAACTTGTCCAGGGCTCTGCTGTATTCCTAAAGAACCCAGACCTCGGATGGAGCCCATGATTTGGACCACAGGTCATCATGGGCCTGTCCTTAAGCCGTAGCCTGTGCCCTGTCTAAAGTTTGAGGAAAGTGTCTTCCTTCTAGGCCTTCTTTGTTCCCCTTTTCTATGTGTCCTGCACCTCAGTTCCTATCTCGACAACATATTTTTTCCCAGTTGCTTTCTCTATCCACAGGATTATTGTATGGCCTTTTGGTGAGTATCTGAACTTCATTTAACACTGAGTGTAGCTGTGTTTTAATCTCTTGGGGGAAGGGGCATTGGTGGAGAGATGGCACAGCAGTTAAGACCACTAGTTGCTCTTCCGGAAGTCCTGGATTCAATTCCCAGCACCCACATGGCAGCTCACCACTGTCTGTAACTCCAATTCCAGGAGTTCTGACACTTTCATACAGATACACAAGCAGGCAAAAATGCCAATGTACATAAAAATAATAAAATAAATAATCTCTCCTAGGAGCATGTGTAGAGGTACCCGTTCCTCCCTAGCTACATGGCAACGTCTCATCCTGACTTTGTGGAAGAGGGTAAAATTTTAGGGGTACACAGAAATCATTTAAGTTGGTGTACACCTTCAGAGGCTATTCAGTATCTTGAATCACTTTTTGAAAAATAGGAGCTCATTATTTAGCCCAATTATTTTGGAACTCAAGACCCTCCGGCCTTAGTCTCCAGAGTGCTGGAATTATAGCTGCATCTCACCAAGCTTCTTAAAGCTTTTAAAGACATTTTCCACCTGGCCTCTATCTTACTGGAAAGATTCTTTTATGTCCCTCCCTTAGCCCAAGGCAAGGCTGAATATCACTGGCCCCCATTAGGTCTCCTTGAAGGTCTGTCTACAGCCCTTATCTTTCCATAGCATCCTAGTTCTGACTATAAGGAAGACCCTAGAGCCTTACATCAGTGTGCCAGAGAGTTTTATGTCAATTTTATAGAGGCTATAGTCATCTGAGATGAGGGAATTTTGAGAGAATGTCTCAATAAGATCAGGCTGTAGGCAAACCTGTAGTGTTGCATGTAGCTTCTGCTACTCCACCTAAGCTCTGGGAATGGACTGTGCTAACAGCCCCTGCCCAGAGAATATTGGATCTGCAGAAACACACACACACACACACACACACACACACACACACACACACACGTTCAATTTCAACTTGCCTTATTGGCTCAACTGCTGGGTGCCTCCAATCTACTTTGGCTAGTGTGCTCTTCCACATTCCCAGCTCAGAACTCTATATCTGCACTCAATTTCAGTTGCTTGGCCACCTTTAGTCCCAGACCAACACTCCCAGCCTCCTGCCTGTAGAAGTGGCCTGTGGCTCCTCCACCAAAGATCTCACATGGCTGATTTGCTTTTCTCCCTCCAAAGCATGGCAAACTCTCTCTTCCTCTCTCTCCTGCATCTGCCAGCTTGCCTGTGGGGACCCAGAAGTCCTTCCTATTCCTTCCACCCAGCAATTGTCTCATAGCCTAGTTCAAGAACCAACTGGGGAACAGGACCTTAGCAACAGAACCACCCCTACACTATAGGGCATTTTATTAATTAGTGATTGATGGGGAAGGCCCAACCAATTATGGGTGGTGCCATCTCTGGGCAAGCAGTCCTGCAATCTATATGAAAACAGGCTGGATAAGAAATAAGGAGCAAGCCAATATGCAACACCCCTCCATGGCCTCTGCATCATTCCTATCTCCAGGTTCCTGCCCCACTTGAGTTTCTGTCCAGACTTCCTTTGATGGTGAACTGTGTTGTAGAAGTATAAGCCAAATAAACCCCTTCCTCTCCAAATTGCTTCTGGTCATAGTGTTTCATAATAAAAATAGTAACACTAACTAGGACCCATAAATGATAATTTTGTTATAGAGCTGTGGTTGGTTTGTGGTTTGAACAAAAATGGCCTCCATAGGCTCATAGAGAGTGGTACTACTAGGAGATGTGACCTTGTTGGAGAAAGCATGTCACTGGGTAGGCTTAGATTCTCTCTCTCTCTCTCTCTCTCTCTCTCTCTCTCTCTCTCTCTCTTCCTGCTGACTATGGATCAAGATGTAGAACTCTTAGCTCCTTCTCCAGCACCATGTCTGCCTCCATGCTGCCATGCTTCCTGCTATGATGACAATGGACTAAACCACTGAAACATAAGCCAGTCCCAGGTAAATGCTTTCCTTTACAAGAGTTGCCATGGCTACCGTGTCTCTTCACAGCAATAGAACAACAACTAAGACAGAATTTGGTACTGTAGGGTATTACTGCAATAGACCTGACTATGTTTTTGTCTGGAAGAATATGGAATAGTTTGGGACTTTGCACTAGAAAAGTGATTGGATTAAGTGCAGCTTAAGGGTCCATCCTAGTAGGAGCATGAAAGACAATGCTGAGGGTGATTTGAACTTTGTGGGGCCAGGCTCAAGAGATTTCAGAAAAGAAGAATATTAGTAAGTGGCCTAGAGATTGTTCTCGTGATATTTGAACGTTGAAGAACGTGTCTTTTTGCCCTTGTCCGAAAACCCTGCCTGAGACTAAATCGAAGAGTTTTGGATTTACAGCTTTGGCAAGGGAGATTTCAAAACAGTAGAGTATTGACTGTGTGTGTTGTGTTGTTATTGTCAGTCTTGTGCAGATTTACTATGAAAAGGAGCAAGCTGAGCAAGAAAAAAATATAAAACGAACAGATTGAGGAGAAAAGAGGGACCAGGAAGTGTAATAGATCTACGTCCTGTGCAGTGAGAACTTGGCTTCTTTGAAAAACACAGAAATATTGTAAGAATATGTCTTTGTTGTAATCCCAGGCATGGGATACGGGCTGCTTCAGATTGTCCACAGCAGCTGACTATGATTTGCCTTGTGCTTTAGCAAGGATGAGGATTTGCCAGCTGCAGACAGTTTCTGCAATTGTGTGATGTCTGGAATTCTGGGGACTTTTCAGATGTAAATGATGCTAGGACCTGGAGAGGTGGGTGGGTTGTTGGTTGGTTGCTGTTGGTCGAAGTTTGTTAAGTAATCATTCGAAAAGAAAAAAGAAAGCAACAAGCAGAAATTAGATATCCTGTGTGGAGAGCTTTTGGTGCTACTTACAGAAATTTTGGCGAATACTTGTCACTGGGCTCAGAGAGGAAGTAGGATCAGATAAGAGCACTTGCATTTGGGCTAATACAAGGATCAAGGTAAGCACAGCCAAGGAATGTGTGACTTCCCTTTTGTCTTGGTAATCCTGATGAGCCCCCAGACCTCAGACTCCAGGACTTTGATTACTACCTGGTGTGATCTCTTTGTTCTTAGCCTTGTTTGATCACTTTGTCTTTGATCTAAGAACTAACCCTATTCTCTGCAAGAATGATATAAAAGCTGACTGGGAAAAAATAAGCCCGCTTCAGCCTCAGCACTGGCTGGAGTCCTGTTACAATGTTGTCTAGTTGTCTTTTTCTTTTCAGTCCTCACTCATGTCCTTGAGACCCTGTTGACTGACTGAGCTGGCTTGGTCAATCCTGCTAGCAAACCTCAAACTTGCCCCAAGGAACACGATGCCCCTAGTCGGCAGAACATAGTCTAATGGTAACATTGCAGAACATAGTCTAATGGTAACATTGCCCGCTTTCCCCGCTATTCTTTTTTCTCTCCTATCTAGTATTAGGGGGTTCAAGAGTAGAATAAAAGGGGTGGAGGAGGGTGGAAGAAAGAACCCATAAAGTAGCAAATGCAGGCTAGCAGATTAATAAACAGATTAAAGAAGCAAGGGGAGTGGTGTCCTCAGGACAAAACCTCACCCAGAGAAACTTCCAAACTGTAAAAAGAAATTAAAGAAAAATTTAAAGCAAGACATTTGGCTCATACCTTTAATCCCAGCATTTGAGGGGCAGACTTAGGCAGATCTCTGAGTTCAAGACCAACCTGGTATACAGAGTGAATTCCAGGACAGTTAAGCTTAGACAGTGAAGGAAAACATTGAAAATTGAAAGCTGGTTGTGATGGTTTGTTTATGTTCTGCCCAGGGAGTGGCACTATTAGAAGGCGTGGCCCTGTTGGAGCAGGTGTGGCCTTGTTGAAGTAGGTGTGCCACTGTGAGTATGGGCTTTAAGACCATCATCCTAGCTGCCTGGAACTCAGTATTCTGCTAGCAGCCTGCAGATGAAGATGTAGAACTCTCAGCTCTTCCTGCACCATGCCTGCCTGGATGCTGCCATGTTCCTATCTTGATGATAAGGGACTGAACCTCTGAACCTGTAAGCCAGTCCCAATTAAATGTTGTTTTGATAAGAGTTGCCTTGGTCATGGTATCTGTTCACAGCAGTAAATCCTTAACTAAGACACTGGTGAAAATGTATTTGAACAAAGGGGCCATATTATAGGCCCAGCAAGCAGCAGAACTTGGCTCCAGCCATGTGGTTCTGGCTTTAGAGTTAAGGATACAAGATAGTAGTTTTGGAATCTCCCTCCACAACTAAGAAAAGCCACTGAGGCCAGGTGTATGTTGGGAGAGGGGGTGTCCCTGAATGGAGGCTTAAAGAGACCATTGCATGAAGCCTGGAGCCTTGGAGACCCTCAAGATATTGGAGATGCCAGAGATATGGGATACCTGCCAAGGAAAGCTGCTAACAGAGATTAGAACCAGCCCAAGAGAAAGAATGTGTTGCAGTCAACAAAGCTGAATGGAGCTGGGGATCAGAAGAACACTTTGACATCAAACATCAGATACAGAGTTTGGAGTTCGCCCAGCAGGTTTTCAGTCTTTCTTTGGTCCAGTATTTCCTTATTTTGCTCCCTTACCTCCTTTGGAATGGTGATATAAACTCTGGGCCATTGTATGTTGGAAGTATGTGATCTGCTTTTTATGTTTTTGAGTGTGGCTTTATTACTAAAGATCTGAATTTGGAGACAGGAAACATTTTTATCCACATATTTTTGAAAACTCCATTCATGGAAAGGAGCCCAGCATCAATTTCCAGTGGGTGGGACATTCTCACGGAGGCCCTGTAAGGAGGTTTGTCTACTTCATCTCCTGTTCTTTCAGACTCTGTGGTGCCACATTGTCTTCCTCAGGCTCAGGCTCAGGAAGCTCACTCAGTGGAATCTCGACATCTCGTACGGCAGCTTGTCTTCCCGCCAAGTGTCATTAAACAGATCCAAGATCATCCCATCTTGATGTACCTCACTGTCCATCCTCCTACAACTTTGATCTTGTCGGATCCACAGTGTGTGCGTGCGTCCCCGGCCCCACCCTTCCTCCTGTGAGCTGCTTTTCTAATATTTATTTTACAGGGGTTATAGTTAAGAGATGATTCTTTGAAGAGACTTTGGACTTTTAAACATTATTGAGACTGTTATAGATGACGGGACTTTTGGAGTTGGACTAAATGCATGATATGGCTACAAGCTTATGGGGACCAGGGAGGGTAATATGGTTTGAATACAAAAATGGCCCCCAAACGCCCATAGGGAGTGGAACTATTAGGAGGTGTAGCCTTGTTGAAGTAGGTGTGGCCATGTTGGAAAAAGCATGTCACTGGGGGTGGGTTTTGAGGTTTTTTGAAATGGAAGCCAGCTGCAGTTAAATGCTTTCTGTGATGGCTATTCTCAGTTGTCAACTTGACTGTATCTAGAATGAACTACAATCAATAAGTGGAGGGTACATCTGTGACCCAGATTTTGAGGCTAGAAGACACAAGATTTGGATTTTGAGGCATTGTGGTCATGGAAAGCTTAGGCCCAGGCAAAGTGGTACACATCTTTAATCTCAGGAGACAGAGGCAAGCAGATCTCTGAGTTCAAGGCCAGCCTGGGACAGAGCAAGTTCCAAATCCAGGAGTGCTGGTGCACACCTTTAATCTGGGCCATACCTTTTGCTGGAGGCCTACACAAGGACGTTGGAAGAAGGAAGGTGCCTTCTTCATCTGCTTGCACTTTCTTGCCAGCACATCTGTTGGAACCTTCTTCTTCAGGATTCCAGCATAAATAGCAAACCAGCTAAAACACCTAGCCTTGTGGGACTGAAAAACTACTAGATTCTTGGACTTCCCATTCATAGTTGCCCATTGTTGGGTTAGTTGAACTGCAGGCTGTAAGTCATTCCAATAAATTCCCTTAATATAGAGAGATATTTCATAAGTTCTGTGACTCTAGAGAACCCTGACTAATAAACTTTCCTTTATAAGAGTTGCTGTGGTCATGGTGTCTCTTCACAGCAATAAAACATTAATTAAGACAGCTAGTAAATAGCACAGAGCTAAGAGTTGTAATCCTTTCTCTGTAGGTTTTCCAAGAACTCACAGTTGGAATACAGACAATTTCAGGCTGTGGTGGTTTGCCTTGTGATTTTTCAGGGTCACAGGGGTGAAGACATGCTTGTGTAGAAACTACTTTGTGGGACCAAAGATAGTTTAGCTGGGAAGCACAGCCATAGCGTAGTAGAGCTGGGACTCTACTCAGATTGATCACTAGACTCTACAGGCATTCTTAGGACCTAAATACTGGACCCAGCATTCACCACTCTTTCTAAATGAGCATGATGAGAACTTCAAAGAAGGGAGGGGGATGTTTGCCCATAATTATGATGTCTCATTTGCAAGTCCCCTTGTACTGATCTCTTCTCCATGCCTTGCCATCCTCATCCCTGTCTACCTGGCTCCACCTCATCCCGGCTTCCCTGCCTTCTTCTCACCCAGTGTCCCAAGCTCCTCATTCATCCCTTTATATTTTCAAGTACTGACTAGCAGGGAGTAAGACAGACTAGGTTCTGCTTTGAACTCCGCAACTCATTACCTGTGTTTGTTGGTGTTTGTGAACTGCCTACCATAAGCACTGCTGGAATTTCTACAGACAATTCCTGACTATGGTGGTTTGACTTGTGATTTTCCAATGTGCTCTGCATTTATCAGGAACTGTATTAAGAATTCTGAATTTTGGTCCTTGTCAAGGTAGTGGCATGCACAAGGCTCCCAGGACACTGGGCAAGCTCCAGTCATCCCTACAGTCACACAGGAAGCAGTGAGAATACAATGGTAGACTGTGTTGCCAGCATTCTTTCCTCACCCCCTTTTAAATGTGAGTAGTGGGGTGTGTTCATGCACATGCATGTGCCTGTGTGTGCATACATGTAGAGGCCTGAAGTTAATGTCATAAATCACATTCTGTCATTCTTCCACCTTATTCACTGAAGATGGGAGTCTCAGTCAAACCTAGAGCTCACCAGCATGGCTAGTCACTCATGTGCACTCATACACACATGTGCACGTACACACATGTACACACGCACATGCGGGAAGAGCTTACACAACCGCTGGGTTTATTTAACCCAATATGCAATGACAACAGTCCCAGCACAAAAGATTTCTCTCCCCAAACACCTCAATCATATCTGAGCACCACTTCCTATGTCCACCAAACCAAGATACTAGATCAGAGCCCTGAGTCACTTGTCGATAACATACTCTGGGCATAAAAGGCCCAGTTGGATGGGCTGCAGAGAATTCCCCAGGGGTGATCCCAAGACTATAAATCAAGGTGTATTATTTATGGGGTGGAGTTTGACTGATTGGTAGATCCTGAACTGGCTCACAGAAGGCTATTCCACCTTTGTCCCCTCCTGGGAAGACAACTGTGGCATATGTCACAGGCTTGGAGGACATCAGAACCTTAGGAGGCAGAGGGGGCTGTGGGGATGGAGCTGGGGGTTTCCTTGATGGTGGATCAAGAGAAGAGCCCGTGCAGATAGAGTCAAAGGAAGGCGGTGAGTCAAGCCTCATATGTGGTATGTCCTCAGTTAGTCCAGAGTCACGGCTATGGTGGGCTGCTGAGGAAGGATCCTGGAATAAAAAACAGACAAGTCACACAAAGTCACTCTGCCTGAGTTCTCTTTAATGGGAAGTCTGAGACCATAATGGACTCACTGTAGCAATCCCAATGTGCCAAAGGGACAAGAGGGCATTGCTTTGGCCAGGAATAGTGGCGTACGCACAAACACAAATGCACACACATTTAAGCTCTGTATCAAAGGAGTTCAGGTTCAGCCTGGTCTACACAGTGAGTTCCAAACTGGCCAACGGTACTTAGTGAGATCCTGTCTGAAACACAAAACAACAAATCTGAGAGTGGTGGTGCATGCTTTTAATTGCAGCACTCGGTGGGGGTGGGGGGGTGGGAGGGGGAAGAGGCAGGTGGCTCTCCATGAATTTGAGGCCAGCCTGGTCTACATAGTAAGTTGTAGGCAATCTAAGTATAAAGAGACCCTGTCTCTTTTTTTTTTAAAAAAAAAAAAACAAAAAAATAAGTGGAGTGGGATGCTTTGAAGACATCCTAAGCCCCAAGGCACTCCCTAGAAAGTACCTCAAGGTACATCCCCAGGAAGGTGAGGGTCTCTTTTCCCACCGATTCAGTAGTATGATGGGTAAGGGAATCTGCAAAGGTCTCTTACCATGCCTGAAACTCCAGTGCTCTGGTTTGGACCACAGACACCAAGCCTGTTCCCTGGCAACAAAGGACAATAGTCAAGTTGCTTATGGGGTAGTTCCAAGCCTCTCAAAACCTTTGCAAATGCATAACCACTTTCTCCACTCCAGTCTCTGACCCTCTACCCTTCCACCTCTGCACCCACAAGCCTGCCCTGCCTCCCTGCCCACTCTCTGCTTCTCCAGCTGCCTCAACGCTAACCCGACCCCCTAGAACTCTTCCCTTCCCTCCATCCTTTCTCTCCAATCTTACTCCTCACTATTCATCAGCTCCCTTGGGCCTGCCCTAGCCAAGTCCCCTTTCCTGCTCTCCCCATCAGCTGCTGGAATTTCAGCAAGATTTTTCAGGTGGGAAACCACGCCTGGACTCCTGGTCTTCAAAACTGAGCGGCTGGAGTAGGTGGGTGGCTACCTACCTTTCTTTCTGGCCATCACAGCAAACAGCACCACAGCCACCACCAGCAGGCCCAGCAGGAGCACAGCACCCCAGATCAGTGGGATACTGAGAGACACAAAGGGATAGGCTGGTTTAGCCCTGGGCCCTGTGGGATGCTGCCGACCAAGAGCCCTGGAGTACTGGGAGAAACTGCCATTTTCTTTGGGACCCGTTACTGAGAAGAGGAATGGGAGGAGAGAGGGCCCAGATGGGGGAGAGGAGAGACACATTTTTATAGTGTCTTTGTTGGAGATCTACCAGAGTGAAGGGACAGTTACTGAAATGGATAGATGTCAGTCTGTCTGCTGATGGAAAGGTCACCAGCAGTGGGATAAGTTAGACGTGTACCCCATTTGATTTGAGATGATTTTTAAAATGTACTTGTTTGTGAGAGCATATATGTTCATGCATTAAAGTAACTTCAGAGGCCTGAAGAAAGCCCCGGGTCCTCTGGAGCTGGAGTCACAGGAGCCGCTTTGAACTGCTGGGGATGAATTCTGTCCACAGCAAAAGCAGCAAGTGTGCCTAACTGCTGACCATCTCTCCAGTCCTCTGTCTGATCCATACCACGGGTCAAAACCAGCTGTATGTTTAGTTTCCCTAGCCTCCCATACCACTGCTTCTGCACCTGTTCTCACGCCATCTGAACTCGTGAGGACCAGCACTCGCGGAAGGGTCCAAGAAGGGGTCCTCGAGCAGACTTCTGGTTCCGGTTCTATAGGTTTCTTTCTCTTCCTCTGCTTCCTCTCCCTCTCCTGGGCCGGGAACTAAGCCAGAAGAAAACATTCAGTGAGTGCATAGCCCTTGTGGAGCAGCTTTCCATAGCCCGTTAAGATCTGAAGAACCAGGGAAATGGGAAATGAAGTTAAGGAAAGAGAGACACCCCGCCCCCCAGGACAGCAGACAGACTGGGAACATACCCTTCTTCATTCTGAGTTAAGAAATAGCTTCCTCTCTTGGTATCTCTGTCTGGTTGTAAGCATAGTCATTTCCCCTCTGCCACCAGCTCCCACCCATGACCCCCTGCACTTTTTCATCATTGCCAACTCTGTCCCACACACTGGTCTCTGTCCAGCTCAACCACACTATGCCCAACCATCACTGTATGATCTTGTATCTCCTTCTCATACCGGAATAGAGTCTCTTGTTGTCATCCTCAATGTCAGCCTTGTTCTTGGCTCTCACAGATCTCCAGTGAGGGCTTCTTCCCATGGACCTGCAGCCCTGTGACCTCATCTTCAGGCTGAATGGATCCCATCCTGAGCTACCGTCGGGATTTACAAGGATTCTGGCTCAGCATTAATGGGAGGCAAGACCCAATGACCTTTCTGATAACCCAGCTAGTACCTGGATTCCAATGTGATAACTCTTCTGCCAGTCCTACAATGTTTTAACTTTGGCTATAGGATTCAGAGGTGTGTTTCTGGGGGTGGGTTTTGAGGCTTCAAAAGTCCATGTTATATTCTCTCTCTCCCTCCCTCCCTCCCTCTCTCTGCCTTGTGCTTGTGGATCTCAGCTACTGCTCCAGTGCCATGCCTTCTTGCCTGCTGCCATGCTCCCCACCATGATAGTCATGGACTCTGTCTAGAACTGTAAGCCCCCAATAAAACTCTTCCCCCCCCTCCCCGTAAGCTGATGAATCACCACAACATTAGAAAATTAACTAAGCTACTCTCTGACACTAAATGCTTGCCTGAGGAACAGGCCACTCCCTCCCTGGACACCATGCTTTACTCACCTGCCTGTGCATTCCTTTTATTCAGCACTTGCCCCATTGCAATGAGAGGAGCTCCAGGCACTTGCTCCATCATCCTTCTTCCCTTCTCCCCCCTCCCAGCCAGACTGGTATTATTGCAATCTGTCTTTTAGGGGAGTTAGAACCTGGAATTGCACCAGGCAGAGAACAGGATACCTGCAATCCCAGCATTTGTGAGGCAGAGGATCTTTTCAAGTTTGAGACCAATGTGGTCTATGTGAGTTTCAGGTTAGCCGGGGTTACATAGACTATGTCTTTAAAAGTGAAAGAGGCCTGGGGAGATGGCTCAGTGGATAAAGAGCCTGCCACTGAAGCAAGAAGAGCTGAATTTGGATTGCTAGCACTGTGTACAAGCCAGACGTAAAACACATGTCTACAACTCCAGCACTGGGACAGGAAATGCTGGAGACAGCCGAGTCCCTGTAACTTACTGACCAGCCAGCCTAGCTCCAGGTTCCATGAGAGACCCTGTCTCCAAAAATAAAGTGGAGAGCAAGAGACACCCAACATTGACCTTTGTCTTCCACGTGCACACATTTACAAGAACATGTTTGTAGACCACAGATGCACAAGAAAGAGGAAAAACTAAAACAAGGCAAAACCTCAGCATGTCAAGGATTCAGGATTCTGAGAAGGACTCACGTTAGCCAGCATTTGCTTATTGTGTGAAATGGTGGCCATAGGCCAGCCAGATGATTCAGCAAGCAAAGGGATTCGATGCTAAGCTTGACAGTCTGAGTTTAAACTCCAGAGCCCAAAAGGTGAAGGAGAGAATCAGCTCTCACCAATTGTCTTCTTACCTCTACATAATGCACTGTGGCATGTGCACACATACACACACACACACACACACACACACACACACACGCAGAGAGAGGGAGGGGGGGTGAAATTTTAAATAATCATTGTGGAGTAAATGTGAAGGTGATCCAACAACATTCTGACCCACCCCTTACTTATCCAGGAAAACCAAAGAAACGACGATGACTTTATCACTGGGGGATTAGACGCAAGTTCCAGCTCACAAAGATGCAAGGTGCAATTACTTATCCACCTCCAGCCTTCTCCCTCCATAGTAGGTTTTTTCAGTACCACTCGATTTTTTAAATTCATTTTAATGCATATGTGTGTATACAATGTGTGTGCCTGGTGCCCAAGGAGGCCAGAAGAGGACACCAGATCCCCTGGAACTGGAGTTTCGGAAGACTGTGAGCTGCCATGTGGGTACTGAGAACTGAATCGAGGTCCTATGGAAAAACGGCCAGTGCTTTTAACTACTGTTCCATCTCTCCAGACCTCAAAAAATAGACCTCTATTTTTAAATTGCATTTTTATTTTAATAAATACCTAGAAAGATATGAGCTGTGAGAATATTGCAAAAGCAATATGCTTTCTATATTAAGGTTGCTTGGTGAGTTTAAATACTAATGTATTTAATATTAATGTATAAATATTAGGTTTAAATATTCTTTTTTTTTTTAAATCACCCCCCGTCCAATTTTAAAAACTGAATGGACTCATGCACAGCATTGCACGCCTATAATCCTCACATTCAAGAAGATGAGTTCATGAGATCAGGAAGTTTATGAGTTCAAAGCCAGCCTGGACTAGATAAATGGATTCTAGACCAGTCTGAGCTACAGGGTGAGACTTCTAAAAAACAATTCCTGGATGAGTTGGATGAATTCCAACGCAGGAATTGGTGGATCCCACCTGTAGGTCAGGCCCTTACTAAACTCTGTTAAGATAAACTTTAAATCATCCAAGGAAGGCAGGGCTGGGGAAATGGCTCAGTGGGCTAGGGTGAGGTCCTGAGTTCAAATTTCCCATACCAACATAAGAATGCTGGATCTGAAACCCCAGTGCTGGAGGCTAGAGATAGGCAAACCCTATCTCTATATGGCCAGCCAGTCTATCCAAAATGAGGAGCTTCAGGTTTAGTGAGAGACACTGTTTCAAGGTGATTAGGTAGAGTGTGATAAAGCAGGTATCCTCTGTAACTACACAGGTATTACACGGGCACATGTGCATGCACACATACAAACACATACTGAAAGGCGCAAAAATCCATTGCTGTGAACATGCTTGAAGTTCATGTAAAGCAAAACAAAGATAGCATCAGCTTGGGAGCGTTGGAAGAAGACACAGGGTCTTGGAGATGCTGTGATGGAAATTGACTGTCAGGGAGAGATAGGAAGAGTTGGCTGCTTAGCTACTTATCTCCAGCTTCCCAAACAGTTCCGTTGCCACTCAGTCCAGCCGAGCTGTCAAAATGATATCTCACCCCAGTGCCTTCCTAGTGGGCCCCGCACCCACCCTAAGGCCCCAAAGAGTCCTCATCACAGATCATTCTGTCGACAGTGGGGGTAGCTTAGGGCAACTCACCTGGTGGAAGCACCAGCAGGGAGACCTTATGCAGGGTCTGGGGTCCAGCGGCTCCCTCCACCACACAGCCATACTCCCCTGTGTCCTCCTCCTGCAGGGTCACCATCTCCACCTGCAGGAGCCCCCCACCCAGGTCAGTGAGGAATATGCGCCCACTTCCTGGAGCTCCTCGGTCCACCGCTGAGGTCACTAGTGGTCGGCAGCCTTCCTGCAAGAACTGGCACCACACTTTTCGAGCCCTCACATCCTGGAGCCGGTAGTGGCACTGCACTAGAATGGATGACCCCACTGGTGCCTGTAGCACCTCAGGATGACTGTCAGCTGAGCCTTGGCCTATGGAAGGAAGAGAGGTGGGAGTCAGGGTTGGATAGAAGCAAGCAAGCATGGTTCCTAGCCCCACTCTCTGATATAGGAACCTGGGGATCCAGAGGGGGTAGCTACAACATCTGTGATACTTAACAGCTGGTGAAGAAGGCGTGGCTATATCCGCACCTTACCTGCTAGTCCCAGGAGCAGCAGAAACAGCAGCAGAAGGTAGCAGTCCATGGCTGGGCAGTAGTAGGTTCTGCAGAGGAGGGTGACCTCCTCTCTAAAACTGCAGGGCCCTGGGGGCAGGAAACATCTGTCTCATACAGTCACGTGGGTTCTTCAGCAACCATAGAGACCGATAGTTAGACTGGTGGGAATCTCCAAGGATGGGGGCAGGGAGCTTTTCCAAGGATTTCTTGGCTCAAGGTTCAGAAGGCCCTGAGAGACCGGTAGGCAAGTGAGGGAGAGGTTGGAAGAAGGGGGTCTGACTCCCCACCAAAGGGAACAAAGAGAGGACCCAGCAAGTGGAGGGCAGGGGAATAAGAAGAGATGGTCTTCAGTCTCCTGCACACAGATCTGAAGAAAGCTATGAAGGAGAAGGAGCAGTCCATGTGCCCAAGGCCATGTGATTTTCAAGTCCTTATGGGTAATTCTCCCATCCTGGCCCTACTCATTCACATACCACCAGTTCCCAGGGGACCCCACACCCCCACTGCAACATTTTCCCTAGAACTCCACTGCACCTGTCTTTGTCTGTGTCCTAGCTAGATGCTCTAGGCCCTTTCTTTCAAACCCACCCTCCTCAATTCCAGGAAGCATGATTTTCTTCCTCTTGCTGTCCTACACCCACCCATTACCTGGAGGCAGAGATCCTTCCTTTCTTACGTGTTCTTCCTGTTTTTATAATTTTTCTTTCACATTGTTCATTTCTTAATCCATCAAGCTTCTAGGATCTGCATACTCTTCTTCCATCCCTTCTATTACCTTCATTTTCCTTTTGGAGATAGGGTCTCATGTAGACCAGGCTAGCCTCAAAGTTGTTATGCAGCCAAGGGTGATTTTGAACTTCTGGTCTGCTGACTCTACTTCCCGAGTGTGGGGATTTCAGATTTATATCTCCACCTGGGTTTCTGTGCTGCTGGGGATGGAACCCTGGGCTTTGTGCATGTGAGCGTGCCCTCTACCAATGGAGATACATCCCCAGCCTCTTTCTTTTTCATTCTTTCATTTTTAAGAGATTTACTTTTCTTTTCTTTTCTTTTATGTGTGTAATTGTTTTGCCTTTATGATATCAGGAGAAGGTGCCTTATTCCCTGGAACTTGTGTTGCAGATGTTGTAAACTGCCATGTGGGTTCTGGAACCTGAGCCTGGGTCCTCTGGGAAAGCAGCAAATGCTATTAACTATTGTGTCATCTTTCTTACCCAATTTTCCTTCACAATTTTAATTTAGAAGTTCTCTTTCTTATTTTTCAAATGTTATTATTTTTCTGCAAGCAGACTACCTTGGTACCACAAATACTGTGTTGTCCATGAATATTTTCATCTTCCTGCACTGTCCTGACAGTATGTGAAAAGCCCTTATGCTTCGGTATGACCAAGCATCGGACATCCCTCAGGAACTAGAGACTGGGAAACACCCAGAGAGACTCGTATACTTCACTGTCCTTACAGAATAATGGTGTCTGCCTGGTTCTTTCTCTGTCTCTGCTGCTCTCTAAGGAGGAAGAAGCATCACTGAGCCAGTGTATTACTGACAAAATCACCCCGAAGAGGAAAGCTTTATTGGGGTTCACTATCTTAGGAGATGCTGGTCTGTTATGACATAGAAGGCATGGCTACAGAAGCATGGGGTATCTGACCACACCATGGAGGCAGACGGGAAGGAAGCAAAGGCTGATTAGAAGCAGGGCCTTTCTGCTGTGACCCCTTCAGGTTCCATACCCCCTTCACTGCCAGGACCACCTATGTGTTCACGACCAGGAGCCTGTGAGGGCCATGTCAAAACCCTAGAGCTCATTTGTTTCTTGAACTGCAAGTCTATTTTGGGGTTCTTGAGATTCAGATTCACTGCCTACAGAGGAAGCATTTGGCTTCAAAACTGGGTTCTGGGGAACCAGACAGAACACGTGATAAAACAGTCTGTCAGAATTAGAGCTGCGTGTAGGGAAGAACACACTGCCCTGGTGTGGAAGATGAGCTCCAGAAAACAGCAGCAAGACCTTTTTTCCCTCCCTCAGTTCCCCCCTTCCCCTCTCCCTCCTTCCCTCCCACCCTCCTCTCCCCTGCCTATAACCGTTCTCGTAAGAATGATGATATTCTAAAGAGACCCTCATGCCCCTGCTTTCAACTATCAGATAATTGAAGCAATGACTGAAGCCCTGGTGCCATCTCTCAGAGGAGGAAACTGTTTCCCAGGGAGAGACAGGTATAAGGATTGTCAGATTTCCAAGCAAGAGCTTGAAGCCTGGACAATGAGGGAGAGTAGGATCTTGGCAGAGATTGCCTCCTTCATGCCTCTTGGCCTCTATTCAAACCCAAACCTCTTGTTAAGACCCCAGAGGTGGGTGCTGGGGTGATGGCTCAGCAGAGAAAGCACTTCCTGCATAGTCATGGAGATTGCTGTTTGGATCCTCAAGAACCCATAGGTTCAACACTGTCATAGGCGTGATGCCCCACCTGAAAGTCCATCCCAGAAGAGAGAAACGGGAGATCCCTAGTTATTGTTGGCTGGAGAGACTAGCCATAACAGGTTTGGCTAGAGACCTTGACATAATAATAAAGTGGAATGGTGTGAAAAATCCATCAAGGCGCGCGCTCTCTCTCTCTCTCTCTCTTTTTTCTTCCTTGGAACTCTCTATATAGACCAAGCTGCCCTTGAACTCAGAGAACCCTGAACCTCCTGCCTCTGCTTCTCGACCGTAGACATTAAAGGTATATGCCCCCATGCCCAGCAAGGATGATTATTGACATCAACCTTGGGCCTCCACGTGTATAAACGGGCACCCACATATGCATGTACTCATACATACAAAAACATACAGACACAGGTGAGAAAATAGAGGAGAAAAGATACTGAAGATGGTTTGGGGGAGGCCATGGGCCTTTTCGTTCCTATTCCTACTGTGACCACATTGGGTACATTTTCTTTCTCTGCTTTCACCAATATTTGACTCTTTAATTGGCTTAATTGAGGAACCAGGCTCTGACCTTAGCAACTGAGTCACATGTCTTCCCTCCCTCTCCCTCCTCTTCCTTTCCTTCCTTCCAGGCACAGTCTATTGGTAACTGGAAGTACCTGGGAGCCCACTAGAAATTACACTGAGCCTAATAGAAGGGCTGATAGGGTGACTCAGTGCTCCTGTGTGCTGAGGACAGAGCAGGACTTTTTTCTGTCTCAACAATTCACATAATCCATATAAGTAGCCACAGTGGTGGTGTGTGCACATGGGATGGTGTCACAGTGGTGGTGTGTGCACATGGGATGGTGTCATACATTAAACTGAGATCTTCAGATGAATATGGTGGGGTTGCTGGACCAGAGGGCCAGGAGGAACCCTGGCCTCTGTAAAAGCATGATGTGCTGGGTTTACAGTGAAAAAGCTAGTGTTTGTTGAGGACCTACAATGCACTGGACACCTGGCCAGGGATTTCCATAAATGTTACATCTTCTTACTTTGCAAAAATCCAGTGAGGACACAAGATGACTCAGTGGACAAAGCTGTTGCTGCCAAGCCTAACAACTCAAGTTTGATTCTTGGGATCTACATGGTGGAAAGCTGTAGAGAGAACATCTTACATATGGATGGATGCAGCACCAGTCAATAATAAGTCTGATGGCCTATGACTTAGGCAGGAAATAGAAGGTGGGACATCCAGGAAAGGATTCTGTGGTAGAGCCAGAGGGGAGATTCACCAGGAAGATGCGATGAGACACATGGTACCTGAGCACAGGTAACCAGCCATGTGGCAGAATGTAGGTTAAAATAAATGGGATAATTTAAATTATGATCTAATAAGAAAAAAAAAAGCCTAGCTATTATGGCCAAGGTTATTGTAAATGTATTTTGAGTCTGAGTCTTATTTCTGGGAGCATGGTTGGGAAGGAAGAACAGGATCTAACATCAACAGAAAGATGCTAAGCTGTCTTCTGACCTCTACACAAATGGTATGTGTGCACAAATGTGCATGCTTGTGCTCACACGTGCATGCACGTGTGTTTGTGTGTGCCTGTCTGTGTGCATTGTGGGGGAATGTGTGCCTGAGGTCAGAAGAGGATGTCAGATCCCCTGGAGCTTGAGTTACAGGCAGCCTAATCTGAGTACTGAGAACTAAACTCAGGTCCTCTATAAGAACACCAAGTGCTCTTAACCACTGAGCCTTCTCTGGTGTGAATGTTAGGTTCCCAATTGGTGGATTGTGGAGGATATTGCCTTAGATACTGTTCTTCTGCTGTGAAGAGAAGCATAACCAAGGCAACTGTCCTAAAAGGAAGCATTTCATTGGGGGCTTGCTTACAGTTTAGAGCATTAGTCCATCAAGGCAAGAAACAGGCAGGTATGACACTGGGACAGTAGCTGAGAGCTTTACATCCTCATCAGCAGGCAGCTGACAGAGGGGGGTAGGAGAAGAAAAAAGAAGAGGAGGAGGGAGGAGGAGAAGGAGGAAGAGGAGGAGGAGACTGGGTTTGGTGTGGGCTTTTTAAACCTCAAAGCCCACCCTCAGTAACACCACTCCTCCAACAAGGCCACACCTCCTCTGAGAGGCCACACCTTCTAGCCCCTCCCAAACAGTTCACTTCCTGATGACTAAGCATTCAAATATATGAGCCTTCGTGGGCCATTCTCATTTACAGAAGGATAAGGAGCTATGGCCTTGTTGGAGAATGTGTGTCACTGGGGATGGGCTCTAAAGTTTCAAAAACTCATGCCAGGCCCTAGTGTCTGTCTGTCTGTGTCTGTCTGTCTGTCTCTCTCTCTCTCTCTCTCTCTCTCTCTCTCTCTCTCCTTGCTTGTATATCAGATGCTAAATTCTCAGCTACTGCTCTCACCATGATCTAGCACTGTAAGACTCTGGGGAGCCTTAACTTGCCGGAGACCCCCCAAGTAAACACCATGGAATCAGGGATCAATGCAAAAAGCAAGAGGAATTTATTATTCCAGCATGCTGGGGTTGCCCTGCATACCAAGGAGGGGGAGAACGATCATGTGCAGCCCATTCAGCAAGCTTTTATAGTTTTTAGAGCAGCAGCCATTAGGCACAATGTGATTGACAGAACAGTGTGACTTTTAAACTGACTGATCTTTAGGGAATGAAGTAGTAGGGGCTTAATCAGCCCCTCCCTTCCAGTCTACATGCTCTCTAACCTGTTTCTTCCAGGAGGGGAGGGGAGCCCATGTGCTCAGGGCCCTGGTGGAATTTTCCAAAGTTCCTGAGCTGACCTTTTCAGCACCATGATCCCCACCATGATGATCACGGAAGGACTAACCCTCTGAAACTGTATTAAGTCCCAATGAGATGCTTCCTTTTGTAAGTTGCCTTGGTCATGATGTCTCTTCACAGCAACAGAACAGTAACTACGACACCATCTCTCCAGCCCCCCAGCCCTAAAAATAATTTTTGAACCCCAGTGAAACAGACAAGGAAGTGTTGGTTGACTCACTGCTTATTTGCCCAATCTATTTTTACAATCAACCAACTGTCATGGGTTGAAGAACCTGCTTACTACAAGTTGTCAGGAGGCAGAGATGAAACAAGCCCATGAATCTACCTTTCAGCCCATGGTGATCCTTAGCTCAAGGGAGGGCATCCCAGTGGTCACTCTAACCCAGAGGTGAGCATCTCAGACATGACAGAGTAGGTAAAGAGTGAAAAGCAAGTTCCAAGAGGAGGGCAGCCATTCTGCTCCAGTGCCAGGCAAGTCTCAGAGAGCCTCTCAGGACCACTTTGCAGCCCTATGCTCACATAGTACAAGCAACTGAAAGGGCTTGCTTGGCTAGACTGGGCTGGATCTGTGAGGGTGAGTCGACTGCTTTAGGCCACAATGAAGCAGTCAGAGAAGCCCAGAATGCAGGCTGACCCATAGCTACAGGCCAGGGTTAGTGGAGAAGCCCAAGTGGGGGTCATAAGGCAGGGTTGGAACCCAGAAGGGCCATGTGGAAGTGAGGCTGGAGCATGCATACCATGATGGACTTTTCCCATAATTCCAAGTTCATGTTAGATGATAAAGTACACACATGTCACCATGGCCACAGGGATTTCTGGGTGTCTACTTCTGAGGCTTAATAGAAAGCTTGAGTCTGTCACCATCTTGATCCCTCCACACTCCGGTCCATCAAGGAATTTCTACCCTGTTCTCTCTTAATCTCATCAAGGGTGTTAGGCGTGTGTTTGTGTGTTGGTTGATTTTAGCAGTCAACTTGACACAATCTGAAATCATCTGGGAAGAGTATCCCAAAGAGAGGTTGTCTAGATGATGGTGTGTGGACATGACTGGGGGGATTGTCTTGACAGTTAGCAGAGGTGGGGAGACCCAGCCTGAATTCAGACACTGTTGTTTTCTGGAGTGGGCTTGGAGCTGCATAAGGGAAGAAAGCCCACCAAGCCTGGGCACAGCAAGCAGACAGAATGGATGCATTTGCTTCTCTCTGCTTTCAACTGAAGATATGATGTACCCAGTTGCTTGAGTTTGTCCCAACTTCCCCAAATTGATGGACTATAACTTGGAATTATAAGCGAAACAAGCCCTTTCCTCCCTATGTTGCTTTTGGCCAAGCTGTTTTATCACGGCAACAGAAATGAAAGGAACGGGGTTAAAGAAACTCACACAGGCCTGACTGTTCCCTTTGCCTCAAATTCTTTCTGTTCACAATTCCCTCATGTATTTGCTAACATCTTTCATGTGTTCCCTTTGATGGACCTGCTCAAAATGGCACATCCCATGTCCTTTGCACCCGGCTTTATTTTTAAATTTCCATAACACACTTTGCCTTTGAACATAACCCGCATTATTGTGTTTATTACTACCTGCCAGCTCCTCTTCCTAGACCAAGAGCCCCAAGGGCAGAGTCTGTGCTGTATCTCTGGGGCTCAGATCATGCTCAAAACAACATGTCAAAATGTACTTATCCACAAACATACTAGCATGATAGAGCCAGAGAAATAGGTGCCATGAATGTGAAGGGAAACTTGATCTCCAGGCTTTACTAGAGGTGGAGACTAAGCTCCCCCCCCTTCCCTGAGCCTCCATTTCTTCTCAGTACTTCTAGGGCCGTGAACTATCTGTTCCCAGCTCAGATACTGTGACTCAGTCTTTGTTGTTTCTCCAGAGGGGAAGTTGCAGATCGAAGTGCAGCTCTGGGAGGTGAAAGGAAGAGTCAGAGACTTGGATGTCCCTAAGTGGCAGAAGTAGGGACAAGAGGAAGAAGCCAGGAGCTGGGAGGAGGCAACAGTTGCCCAAGGGTAGCCAATGAAGACAGCCCCACCAGGGGAGGAGTAGGAAGATGGCCAGCTATCCCACACAAGATCTTGGTGATCAAATGTAGGGAAGGGAAGTGAGGATGGAAAGATTGGAGCCCATGAGATGGAAGACACATGATATGGTTACTTTTAATTGTCATCTCAACACGATCCAGAATCACCAAAGAAAGTCTCAAAGATCAGTGAGTAGATGAAGTTGGCCTGTGGGCATGTCTAAGGGGGGTGTCTAGATTACATGCTGATTGCCATGGAAAGACCTAGCCCACTGTGGGTAGCACCATTCCCTAGGCAGGACCTCCTGGACTTTAAGTTGTAACAGTACAGAGAGGAGCTGAGCACAAGTAGGCAGGTCTGCATCTATCCTCTTTCTGTTCTTGACTATGGATGTGTTGTGTTTTAGGTTCCTGCCACCTTGATTTCCCTCCTGAGATGAGCTATAATCTAGAATTATGAGTTAAAATAAACCTTTTCTCACCTTAATTGGTTTTTTTGTCACTATTTTATCACAGGATATTTTATTACAACAACAGAAATGAAACTAAGATAGTTTATTACCTCCCCCACCCCTCTTCCTCATTCAGACATATAACCTTGGGAATTATGCTCATGCCTAGTATACACAAAACCACAAGTTTAGTCCCAACACTGAGAAAGAAGACCTTTATGAGGCACAGGACTGTGGGACAGTGGACCGCGCCAGGAAACTTGGTAAGGTAAAGCAGGTCTGAGACCCAGGCACTTGGGTATCCACCTGATACAGTAGGTGCCTCCCTGATCCCTACTAGATTCCTGGCCATGACACACTCCTCACGTCAGTCACTAGCCCTGAACTGAGGTCTACATGCTAATGAGGTACCCAAAGGCCCTGAGGGTTTATCCAATATACTTCCCTTTCCGGACATTCCTTCCTGCAAGAGGTATTTAATCTTTGGTCCACCCTGAGGAGGTGGTATGCACCCATTTTCCACAATGAACAGTCAATAAATGTTTTGGATAAACATGGACTCTTTCATTGAGAACCACCATGGGGAGCATGGAGAAAGCCTTTGACTACAGAGCCACTGCCTAAATCTCCCACAGAAGGCCTCTCTGTGCTTCCAGACAACTGCTACTAAGCTAAGGACTTTCACCAATGAGCTAAGACAAATTCCCCGTTCCTCCAGCCCCAGGTTCATCATGGCTCTCAGTCTGCGGGCTCCCAATGGTCCCAGCCTCCTCGAGTGCCTATGAACCCCCACTTCATTCCCGACTCCTTTGTGTAGCACCCCAGCGGCTACCAGATTCCTAGGAGTCAGGGAACCTCAACTTCAGCCTGCCACATCTTAGACTGCATTCTCTCAACCCCTGAGTGGTGTCTCGGCACTTCCCTAAAGCCCAATACCTGATGGCACAGAACCATCTAGAAAGAGTAGGCAGTCCTGCGTTGGTATGTGAGAGTGTTTAATGTCCAAAGTGCAGAAGTTGACAGGCAACCATCCAGCTGTCTTCCCGACTCAACACGGATGTACACACCAGTATTCTTGCTCCTGGGATAGGTGGGCTTTAGGCAGAAGTGGCCTCTGAAGCAAAAGTAGCAGAAACAGAAGTCTTGGTGGCGGAGGGAAGAGTATGCAGGCTGGATTGGCTCCTGGTTGGACTTAAGCCATAATTCTCCTCCCACTCAGAATTCTCTCTTGTCCCTCTGTGTCCTGCAACAAATACCGCTCAAGGCTCCCATCCCTCTCCCGTCCATGCCCAACATCCTCCTGTCTTGCCCCACTCACCAGTGAGGATCTGAAGTTGGTGCCCAGCATCTTGGCCGCAGTCCAGCCCACTGACCACAGGTGTCCCCAGCTTCTGCCTGCGCCTGGCCACAGCCCAGAGGATGCTAGCTGTAAGAAGCTTGCTCAGGAGGACACAGGCCAGGAGGAGGAGAACGGAAGTGGGTGGGAAGGAGATCTCTCCTGATTGGCTCCTTAGAAAGAGGAGGAAGATGGTAGGCTAGAGGTGACCCACAGGATGAAACCTGCCTGTGGAGAAGGAATAGAGAGGAGCCAGGAATTCCTAGGGGCCTGGGGAGGGGCTTCATGCGGCTCAGGGGAATCTGCTGTCAATTTTAGGATTTACCAAGTGTACGAAACACATCCCATTTCCCCGATGAGTTCTTCCCTGTAGGATGCTGTGGTGATGTGGTTGGTGCACAGGCAGGCGGCTACACAAGTGCTCAGGGGTTGTCCAACACAACACTTCTATATTTGTGCATTGGAATAGGCCATCCAGAATAGATTCTGGTTCTCCCAAAGAAGGAGGGTTGCAGTTTTAAGCTAAAGTACTGAGATTTATTGCTGAATTTTAGGGACCTGTGGGGTCCCTGAATGTACTTTTGTGAGTTGCTACAAAGCGCTCCAATTTCTCAATTTCTAGCCCCAAAACATCAACACGCAAGTGGGCAGAAGGGGTATTTAGACAAGACTATATCTGGGCCTTTACCTGATCTGTTTGCCCTGGGACCTCCATCTGCAGTCACTGCAAGGGGTCTGAGGAGGGACTACTACTGTACCTGGAGGTGCTGTGTTCCACTTGGGTACCCTCGAAACTCTCTGACTCCTCGGGGATCCAAAGATGTCCATCATCTTGGTCATCTAGAGGGTCTGTGATAGACAAACCATGAGGCCACAGCCCTCTATCCACTTAGGTCACTGCTGGCGGGGGAGGGAAGAGCCCCTGCATATACAAGGAGGCCCTCGGGGCTCCAGTCTTATGTGTGTATCAGGTCTTTAGCCTCTAGTCAATTCCTTAGCCTCTGTGTGGGTGGGTGTGTGTGTGGCTGGACTTGTAGCTCAGTTGATAGAATGCTTGCCTACTATGCACAAAGCCCAAGGTTTGATCCCCAACACCACAGGATCTACGAATGATGGCACAGGCCTCCTGTGAACCCAGCACTTGGAAAAGACAGGAGGATCAGGTAGCACGGGCACCCTCTTCTAGAGAGTGAGTTTGAGGTCAGGCTGGACTGCTGGGAGCACCTCCTTAATGGTGGCAAGGTTTGACCTCAGCCTAGTACCTGGCACCCCACTGGAGTCAACTCTCACAGCAATAAATCCTGTCATTTGCCCATGAAGAGAGAATGAATATTGGGAGGCCTGAAAATCTTCTGCAAGTCAGGCATGGTGACATGTGACCCCAGCACTAAGGTACTGAGTCAAGAGGATAGAGAGTTCCTGGTCAGCCTGTCCCTAAACAAAGGAAAACAACCCAAAACTTTATACTACCAGCACTACCACTAAACCATATCAAAACATTATGCAAACTACGGGGTACAGGGCTGGGTCAATGCTACTGAACTAGACCCCCAAGAAGTCGTATCTCTTCAACCCCTCTTTAGGGGAGTGGTGGAAGCAGGGTTTATTAAAAGCTACAGTCTCCCCACATCAGACAAATACTGAGTCTAGATATTTAATTCCATTATAGAGACCCAGATCCCAAAAGCAGCCCCCCTATAGGCTTTAGTCCTATAAGACTAGGCAGAAGGCTGGACTCCCTTTTAAGAGGACACCCCCAACCCCCACAGCAACCCAGTTCAGAGCATCCAAAAGACACCTCCATTTCTCTTCAAATCTATTTTTCTGGGGTGCTTTGGATGGAGTCTGTGTATGTTAGGTAACAGCTGTACCCCATGATCTCCTGTGAGAGATGAGGCAGTGTAGGCTGGTAGAGGGACAGACAGAAAGTGCATTGCCCAGGTAGACGGACAGACAGACAGTGCCCAGGTAGAGGGACAGACAGAAAGTGCATTGCCCAGGTAGAGGGACAGACGGACAGTGCCCAGGTAGAGGGACAGACAGAAAGTGCATTGCCCAGGTAAAGGGACAGACAGAAAGTGCATTGCCCAGGTAGAGGGACAGATAGTGCATTGCCCAGCCTTGTTGAGTGAGTGAATGAGTTGATCCACTACTCTTTTAGGTTCACACACACAGTGCTCACAGATGAATGGGATGCCAGTTAGATTAACTGGTTCAAGGACACAAGGCTGGGACTAACTCAGTGTCTTGATATAAAAGATGCCTTCCCAGCAGATGACACAGCCCTGTGCTGGGCAACATGGCCTGCCATGAAGAGGGAGCACTGAATTTTAGCTCTCATGTCCAGTGAGGAATATTCTAGAACCATGGGATCCATGCAGTATACTCTCCTAAGAGCAAGGACATGGAGATAGCCCTTCTCATATATGCTGAACTTGAGTGCTGTAAATCCATTTCCTCTGAACTGAAACACGTCCTCATGGAGGGAGGAGAGAGGGCCATATAACTCAAAGAGTAAAGAAAACATACAAGGCTCAGGCACTTTCCAAATCCTATACACTCACCCCAAGGTTATATCTGCCATTACAGTTACTGGGGAGAGGAGACTCTAACTAGGACCTACAAGTTACTCAGGGAGCTTCAGAGACACAGGGAGCCCCAGGGATACAGGGAGCTCCAGGGATGCCAGCAACTCCAGAGATGCAGGGAGCCTCGGGGATGCAGGGAACCCCAGGGATGCAGGGAGCCCCAGGGATGCAGGGAACCCCAGGGATGCAGGGAACCCCAGGGATGCAGGGAACCCCAGGGATGCAGGGAGCCCCAGGGATGCAGGGAACCCCAAGGTTGCTATTTTTATTCATCATCCATGCTAGGATGTTTTGCTTTTTGATGACATAGTTGCTTTAGAGTTGCCTATAAATGAACCCTTGCCCATATACCTACAAGTAGCCCAGTATACTCACCAATTCACTAAACTAGACCGGAACCAAAGAATTTCTTATATCTGTTCCTGATGGCTAATCTGGGACAGGTATTTGTTTATGTCCCCCTGAAAAAGTCCCGCAACAATGAGACCTGGCCCAAGAACCAGTCAAAGGTGCAACCAGCCACTGTGCACTCACCCTCCAGCACATCCACCAGGACTTTCTGCAGAACCTCAGCATCTCGGCCTCGAAGGCTCTGACACTGGTAAAGACCTGCATCACTGGCTTGGAGGTTCCTCAGAGTGATGGTGACGGTTCCAGCAAGGGTGTCATCTGCAATGATTGTGCTCCCGTTCTGCTTCCTCAGGAAGGCCAGCAGCCACACACCGTGTGTGCTCACCACACGCTGGCATGGGCCCTCCTTACCCAGCTGGCGACACCAGGCCTTGCGTCTCCCCCAGTGCTTCAAGGCGTCATAAGTACATGACACCCTCAGGGACTGGCCAGCCACACCCTGCAGCACCGTGGTGTTGAAGGCTTGGGACAGCTCTGCAGAGGAGACAGTCACCTGCCATTTTCATCCACCCACCAAATATTCACTGAGCATCTACCAGGAGCAGCAAACTATACAGACAAGGATCCTGCCTGCCTTTAAAGAGCTTTGGGTCTCTAGGGAGAGGTGGCACAGCTTGGAACTAGCCTCTCTACCCCAAAGATAGGTTCTCTATGGCCCTGGTTGTCCTGGAACTCACTTTGTAGTCTAGGCCATCATTGAACTCACAGACAGCTGTTTGCCTCTGCTTCCCTAGTGCTGGCATCACTAGTGTACATCACCTGGCCACCTGGGAACTAAGAATCTGACTTTTTTTTTTTTTTTTTCTGTGCTTCCTAGGGAATATTTGGAAGCAGCTCCAGGAATGCAGAAAGCAGTGTGTGCATGGTCATTAGGATAAGCTCTGGTCCTTGGGCACCTTCCATTTTTTGTTTGAAACAGGATATCTCACCCGTGTGCAAGATAGTTAATGACTGTCACCCTGACAGGCTCTAGAATCATCCAGGGGCAAACTTGTGAGCTTGCATGTGAGAGATTTTCTAGGTCAGGTTAGCCTATAGAGATATAGATAAGAGGGTGTCTGGACTCAGTTCTTTGGTGTAAGAAGATCCATCCTGACTATGGGCAGTAACATTCCATGGGCCAAAGTCCCTAGCTACATCAAAAGGACAAAGAGAAGCCAGAGTCTGCATTTATCTCTCAGCTTCCTGACTGAGCATGCAGTACAGCTGCCTCTGGCCACCATGTCTTCCCCTCTAGGATGAACTGTATCCATGACACTACAAGCCAAAATGGAGCCTTCCTTTGAGGAGTTGCTTTTGTAAGATGTTTTGTCACAGCAACAAAACAATAACTAATTCAACGCAGAAATTCACACCGGAGACCAAGCCAGCCCTTGCGCTTCTAGGGATCTGACTATCTCTGCCTCTCATGTCTCTGTTCTTGGGAGACAGGCATATGCCACTGTACCTGGTGTTTCTCATGGGTTCTGTGAATCCTAACGCAGGTCTGTATGCTTGCAAATCAAGCATCGTGCTGACTAATATGTATCTTGTTCTTGAAACCCCTCTGGCTCTATTTAGGACGTCTTCCCTCCAGTCATATGGGACGAGGATGTCTATTTTGCCCAATTCACCTCAGGAGATCAAGGTTAATGGATCCTTGGAGCTCAGGCTGGTTCCCTGAGGGTTGGGATGGCCCCTCCCTTCCCCTCCCTAGAATTCTGCTCCTCAGTCATCCATACTGGATGCCTCGCCTTTCCTAACTTTGAACTTAGCTTCCCTATTCCTGTGGCTCTGTTCCTCTTTTAAGAAGGACTTGTCTCAGAGCTATTTTGAGGAGAGACATGAGACTGCTATTTTGGGGGATCTTCTTGGGGTAGAGGAGATGGCATGGAAGCACCCACTGTGGCCAGGGCAGGGGGACAAGGGTTCACCCAAACTTTCTAACTCTTGCATCCTTTCTCCAGCTATCACTGAGATGGAAACATGAAGGGGGGGGGGGGGATCAGGAAGCTGATAGCCTGCCTTTCAGAATTAGAGACCTGCATCCACCTAGAGGCACTCCTTCTACTTCCAACTGAGACTCTGAAGGGACAAGATGCAGGGCAGCCTCTTCTCTTTCCTGGGTTTGTCCTGTTACTCTGCAGGAACAGGTGAGACCCAGCCTACAGTGGGAAGAGGCAGTCAGTCACAGGTGAGGAAGCATTGATAAAGCATTCAGCAGTGCCTCGATGGGTCCCCTACCTCACAGTAGCTCCTATACCTTTCCTATAGGTGGGCGTTAACCCCAGGGAAGATGGTGTGAAGAACACGAGCCAGTGAGGAGGAAAGCAGAGTCAAAGCAGGACACTTGAGCATGCCAGGAAGGACTCCAGCCTCCATTACAGTTCCCCTTCATGCCACCCTGCCCCCACACCCCAGCCACATGCTCAAGAAAGGTGAGGAAAAGAAAGCATTGTAGAAGGCAGGTCCCACCTGTGACCAGCAGCAGGAGAAACAGGTGGAGAGGTCCCATGGCACCCTGCCTCAGCCAGCCGGAGGGGACAGATGCAGGGGGTCTCTTGTGCAAGATCTTGCCTTTCCCTTGAAGTGCAGAAAAGAGATGACCAAACCAGTCAGGCTCAGCCCACAGGAACTGTGCTCCTGAATTGAGCAACAGTCAGGACTAGGGTAGAGTAGGCGCTGTGATTCAAGGAGGGAGAAGGGCATTCGAGAGGAAGGAGAGGAGGCTTCTGCAGTGAAGGTCAGCTGCCTTCCTGCAAGACTGGCATGGGAGGCCCTGCATAGCTGGCGCCAGACAGGCTTTTAGGTGGTTCCATCTCCTTGCAGAGGCTCAACGGGGGGTGGGTGGTGGTGGTGGTGGTGGTGGTGGTGGTGGTGGTGGTGGTGTCATTATCCTGACACTTTAGCCAGGGTGTCTGCCATCTCCACTGGTCCCACCTTCCCCCAGAATGAAAGACAACTGGCTGCTTCTTAGGAGGCTGGCATGTCACCAGATCACAACTCTATTGTGTAAGGCAGCAGCTAAGGATGCAGACTAGAACCAGAGTTCCCATTTGCTGTGTTTACGCTCAGGCCTGTAACTTTTCTGTGCCTCATTCCATGTATCTGTAAGGTGGGACTATGGGTGATAAGCAAGTTTATCCTGGGGTTATAGATGGTTCCCTACAATCAAGGGTCCAGATGCATGGAAGCCCTCAGCAAGCGGGATCTATTACCCCAATAACCAGAGGCTGGGGAAACAGTCAATCTCTGGTGTGTTTCAAGAATCTCTCCCTGGGTAAATGCAAACAATGTCTATTCCCTCCTCATAAGATCTCAGCCACAAACTAAAGTAAGATTCCACCAAGATTCACCATTCTTAGTCCCTGTTCTATTGCTGTGAAGAGACACCATGACCAAGGGAACTATTATAAGAAAGCATTTAACTGGGGCTGCCTTCAGTTTCAGAGGCTTAGTTCATTGTCGTCATGACAGGTGGCATGACAGCATGCAGGCAGGTGCTGGACCAATGGCTGAGAGCTACATCCCAATCTGTAGGCAGAAAGGGAGAAGGACAGAGAGAAAGAGAGCACACTTTTGTTTGCCCCCCAATTTTCTCTGAAGAGCTGAGTGTCCCCCTCAGTGTACACATGTCCACGCTGCCCAGTCTTAACTTCTCACCATCCAGTGACACAGTATTAGCATTTCCTGTAGTTCTAGAGGACAGGGATTCCATGGGTGGGGCTCCCCAGAAAGCATGATCCAGGCACAGGGTCCTGCATGTGCCAAAACAAAAAGGTATCTAGCAAGTCAGGGGTGGAGCTCAGAAGATCTGAAGGCAGCCTCAACCTGGAAATGGAGCTGTGCCAGAGGTCATGAGCAAAGAAGCCAGGAGACTAAAGGTGCATTACCTGGCATTTGGTCATGATTGTGTCTATTTATTCCTCTGTGATGGTCAGGGAGTGCACCTGGAGTGGGAACTCCTAAGGAATAGAAGATAGAACTTCACAACATGACAAACAGTCTAATGCATGGAGTGGTCCTAAATCACTGCACAGGAACCATTCTTGGGTCGTGTGTGTGTGTGTGTGTGTGTGTGTGTGTGTGTGTGTGTACATACGCACGCACGCTTGTATGAGTGCAATGAAGTCAGAGGTGTCTTTCCTTAGGCACCATCTATTAAGGTCTAGGTAAAACGTTAGGGAATGTTAAGGTCTAGGTAGCTGATACCTGGCTACCCTGCCATTTTGTTCTGTTACTAATATTATAAGGAAGCTTTCTCATGTGTTGTTTCTGCTGTTACTAGGAAACTTTCTCATGCCCAAGTTGATTGCATATTCCCTTATGTTTTGTGCTCTTGGAAACCAATCACAATAGAAGTCAGTAGAACTGCTTTGTGTAGTTACCCATAATAAGCTTGGACCTGAACCAACCACCCAGCAGCACTTCCTGCACCTGTGTATAAGCTTTTATGATATTTGCTTTTATAAGCTGCCCCTGGGATGAACCTCAACATAAGAGAGACATCTGCACCAACCAATATAAGAAACTATTTGGAAAAAGATTTCCGTTTTGAGTAGGGGTCAAGTAAAGTTTAAATTCCCAAGACCTCCCTGGAAACTGATATCTTACTTGGCAGAAAGAGACATGTACATGGGTAACTGACATCCTGGTTGGCAAGTTAAGACATGAATATTAGACAAGGCCCCTGCCACAGTTGAATACCCGAACCAATGGGAGCAAGATAAGTGGACAATAAAGACATATTCCAAAAGAAATCTCCTATTCCTAAATCTAGGTTGGTGAAATAACTTGGCTTTGTTGATTTTAGGCTTAAAAACCCTGTAGGATCTTAACTCAATGTCACAGTTCATCTCCCGAGCCAGAATCATGGCCCTGATCAATCAGTCCTGGGGCATATGCTCAATAAACTGTCCCTATGTGACTGAGATAAGTGTGGTGTGTGAGGCAACTCCTGGACACCAACACCATCTACCTCATCTTTTGAGGCAGTGTCTCTCACTTGGCATGAAATCCACCAATTGGGCTATACTGTCTGATCAGTGAGCCCCAGGGGTTCACCTATCTCTACCTGCCCAGAGCTAGGATTATATGTACATACTACTACACCTGGGTCTTTTTTCTCCAATGACTGCATCTAACTGTAATGATTTATGTTACATAATTTTATATACAATGGTTAATAACTGTTAATCCTGAGATTCACCAGAGAAAACCAATTCCACCATTTTTGGCCAAATTGGAAACTAGCTATATTAAATATTAAATACTGACCAAGAGATGGCCTTTCATCAGGACCATTTTCTAGAATTTCCCAGCTAAATGCCCCAAGACAAGTGTTGCTTGGGTTTATAAGACAGAACCTATAGGCCACCATACTTTCCCATGGGGCTTTGTTATTTTCCAAAGAAGTACAACTTCTAGCATTACAAGAAGTTACCAGGTCCTTGGGCAGGTGAGGCTTACTGGTTAATTCTTGGACATTACACAACATATTTAATGATATGTCCATTCTGACTTAACACTATGAAGATGAAATACTTTTAGCCTATTAGCTCTTGAAAATACAGTTATTTTATGAGTTTTGCCTAAGACCTAACCACCATTTGTTGCATGTTTTGTGTTAGGTGCATTCCTCACCAAGTATCTTCCTATGAAACAATGAGAAAAGCACACAAGGTTTACACCTGGCTCTTTATGTGGTCTCTGGAGAGTGAGCTGAGGTTCTCATGCTTACAAAGGAAACACTTTGTGACTGAGCCATCTCCCAGTCCCCCCCCCCCCCAATGCCATATGCATTTTATAGGTTTTAGAAAACAGGGATACAAACTAGTCAGCACTATGGTTAGCAAAGACAATTCCTCTGTGCCTATTTTTAGTCTCTAGTTCCTGAAACTTCTACTATTTTTTTCTCCCCTCGTACTTTATTTGCTAAGGAAACCAGATAGTTTATCCAGCAGGGTTGTCTACAGTGTGTAGCCTGCTGACTCACCCCAGTGTTGCTTTCTTTTCTCCTCTGGCCTCTACATTTCCTTAAGTTGACTTAACTGTCGAGGAGAAGCTTTGTAAATATGTCATAGGTGGTAGTGTGGGCCTCAGTCAAGGGGCAGGGCTTTCTTCTCTGTGACAGTAGCAGTTTGTGCTTAATTCATTAGGGGCTGTGGAGTGTGTTGTTGTAGTCAATTAAGGCTACACCTCACCCCTGAATTGGCAACCTGAGTTCCTCACTACCTGCCCCAATGTTCTGAATTCCTGAATGAAAGACACGAACATTCACAAGAAACACACACACACACACACACACACACACACGTGTGTGTGTGTGTGTGTGTGCTCTTGCATGCACTGCACTCTATTTTAATATGCTTTAAACAGCTCAATGGTTGGGCCACTTCCAAACTTCCACATTGTTAATACCTCCCCTCCAATACTCCTGAGTTATTACTTACTAAAATCTATATCCCATCTTTGCTACCATAGACCCAAGGGAGGAGGGGCCTGGGGCAGCTCTTCCCTGGCTCTTACATGATTGGTATGCTCTCTCTTCTTCAGCTCTCAAGCCTCGATCTTATTCCTTTCCCGGCATGGCAATTCTCCTTTCACCTTGATCACCTTGCCCTCGGATTCTAAAGCCCTGCCTGTCTCCCTGCCCAGCCATTAGCCGCTGGCAACTTAATTTACCAATCAGAACCAACTGGGGACAGGGACCCTCAGTGTCTTACATATAAATTCTTGTGTAATTTTGGGAACCCAAATAACATAATGCAAGCATTAGATCAAATCCACAACAGAGGTGAATGCTCCTTCTTCACAGGTCACCCAACACTTCTGTGAGACACAACTTGCTCAGAAAAGCAAGAGATGGGGGGTGGGGGGAATGTGATTGCTCAGTGGTTAAGGAGGCTGCTGTTTAAACCAGATGACCTGAGTTCATTCCCTGGGACCGACCCAAGGGAGCAAGGAGACACAGAGTTGTCCTCTGACATCACACATATACCCACACATCACACACATACACACTAATGTGTGTATTAATAGTAAGTAATTTTAGTAATAAGTAATTTTTAAGTGACAAAAAGAAAGGTAAAGAGTAGGCTGTGCTACACACCCATGATCTTACCACTGGGGACACATTGTATGCTGCACACCCATGATCCCACCATTGGGGACACATGGTGCACTGCACATCCGTGATCCCATCACTGGGGAGGATGAGACACAGAGAATCGCCATCTCAAAATAGAAAGAAGTGCTTCATTATCTCATTTATAAACTGTTTTGTTGGTGGTTGGTTGGTTGTGTTTGTTTTTCTTATACAAGTGTACTGTTTTACTGGAACTCTAGTTGCCATTAATATCTTTTAATGTTTTATGTAGGTATTAAAAAACAAGGTAAACAGATTTGATACATTTAAGATTCAATGTATCTAAATAGGTTTGATACATGAAATAGATTGATACATTCGCTACATTTACATTTGAAATAGCTTTAAGATACATAAATTTTGCTGGTGGCAAACTCATACAGATCCACCTGCCTCTGTCTCTCAAGTGCTGGGATTAAAGGCACCACCACCCCAGGCAATAGTTATTGCTTTTGTTGCCATGGGAATCACTCAGTCCTTGACCCCTGGTTAGTTACTGAGTCCTTCCAGTTGATGTAAACCCACTATCTTCCTTGCCATATGTCATGACAAGATGTCTCAGGCTTGGCTTGTTCACTTCTTATTTAGACTTGGCTCAGTCCATTTCAGGGAACGCTGTTTCCATTTTTAGTAAAAATTGGTATTTTAGCCAGGCAGTGGTGGTGCATGCCTTTAATTCTAGCACTTGGGAGGCAGAGACAGGTGAATTTCTGAGTTCGAGGCCAGCCTGGTCTACAGAGTGAGTTCCAGGACAGCCAGGGCTACACAGAGAAACCCTGTCTCAAGAAAACAAAAACAAAAACAAAAATTGGTATTTTAATGCCAGGCCTGTGTCTTAGTTTCTTCTTCCATGACTGTGATAAAATACTCAGACAAAAGTGGCTTTAAAATTAGATGATGCATTTGGCTTGCAGTCCCAGCTTACAGTGCATCATGGTAGGAAACCATGACATCAGGGGCTTGAGCATTACACCACAACCATAGTCAAGAAGCAGAGAGAGACAATCCATATTTTCTGGTGCTCAACTGATCTCCCACAGCCAAGGCCCATCCCCAGGCAATTCTAGAGTGGATCAAGTTGACAATTAGCACTATCGATTGTCATAGCAAAAGCCTGTGACCCCAACAGTTGTAAAGCCAAGTCAGGAAGATTGCTTTAAAGGCCAGCCTGGGCTATGTAGGGAGGACCTGCTCCAAAATAAAAGAAGAGGAGGAGGATAAAAGAAGAGGAGGAGGAGAACCAGGAGGGAGGAGAAGGAGGAGGAGGAGGAGAAAGAAGAAGAGGAGGAGGAGGAGGAGGAGGAGGAGGAGGAGGAGGAGGAGGAGGAGGAGGAAGAGGAAGAAGAAGAAGAAGAAGAAGAAGAAGAAGAAGAAGAAGAAGAAGAAGAAGAAGAAGAAGAAGAAGAAGAAGAATTTCAAGAACACTGCAGTGTATGTGGTCATCTGTAAAAGTATATTTTATTCTTCTGGTGTAATTGTCATCTTGGAGACTTATTACTTCTGTCTGCTAACCTGGGCCTGGTTCTGGAAGCTTCTAGTCTCTTCATACAATCTTATCTAGGCCTAGAATGTTTTCAGCCTCTGAGACTTACTTATTAATAAGTGCATCCTTCCTAGCTCTCTCTGAACTTTGGCTGACTGGTCAACTCAGCTAGCTATTCTGGTTCAAACTCCTCTCCATCTTGGCCTCTGACTTTTTGTTCTGCTTGGCCTCAAACTAACTCTAGCAATATGTTCTAATCTTCTGGATCCTTCTCATTCTCTGGCTCATTCTGTCTTCACCTGTGTCAAGCGTGTTCTCTCTTCAACCTGTTCCTATAAAACTCTCCTGGTAAAACTGCCTCTGCTCTCTCTGCACTGCCCCTCAAGAAGCTTCCCTTTCCTCTCTCTTCTTGTGAGAGTTGGGCGTATCCTATTCTGTCAAATCTTTCTCTGATTCGTCACTTTGTCTGCCACTCAATTAGACATCACTTTCAAACATGGGTGCTTCTGTCTACAAACTAACTTTACCTTAATTGTTTGGGATTAGAGGTATGTACTAAGGGTGTGTCTGTACTCTAGCCAGGGGGATTAATGGTGTGTGCTAAGGCTGAGCCACATCATACCTAGAAACAGGTTTTTGTTTTTGTTTTTTGTTTTTCCCAGTAAGTATAATCTCAGAGTTCACAGTGTGATCAAATATCCTGCAACAATCACAGTTTGGTACATCCAAGAATCACCTAGAAGACAGTCTCAGTTGGGGCTTGTCTAGATCAGGCTGGCTGTGGGCATGCCAGTGGAAGAGGAATGAATGATGGTCTTCACTGTGTTAAGACCCAGCCTACCATGGGTGGCACCATTCCCTAGGTAGGGGATCCTGGACTAGATGAGTAAAGAGAGGTGGCTGAGCAAACGAAGCATGCACTTATTTATTCTCTCTGCCCCTTTGACCCTGGATGTGACTAGCTCTTTCAAGTTCTTACCTTCACTTCTCTGCAACAGTGAGTGAACTATAATCAGGAATTCTAAGTTGAATTAATCCTTTTTCTCCTAAAGCTGCTTTTGTCAGTATATTTTATCACAGCAACAGAAATGAAACTATAGTGACCACAGTCTGTGTACTATGGGGCCTCATTGCTACTGAGCTAGTTACTGACTCTAGGCTTTTTTAGTGGGTGGAGGCAAGAACTCTTCAATTCTTGTTTTTTCAAGATGGCATCTTATATAGACCAGGCTAACCTTAAACTCTTTTTATACCTTAGGATAACTGTGATCTCCTGATCCTACTTCCGCCACCTCCCTAGTACTGGCATTTCAGGATTACACTCAACCATTGACTAATTGTTTGTTTGTTTTCACAGAAACTTTCAATAGAAAACTAGGATGAGGGCCATTGAGATGGCTCAGCAGGTGAAGGCTCTTGCTGCCCTGAGAGCCTGAGTTTATTCCCTAGAACCCCCATCAAGGTAGACAGAATTAATGCCACTAAGCTGTCACCTGATCTCTCTCTACCTGCAGATTGTGTCAGCTGTGACCCCCACAATAATAAAATAATTCAAAAAAAGAAATTCAGAACTACAGATGGAGGTAGCACCTTTGTCTTGTGTCTTTGTCTTTCTCCAACACAGAGAACTCTGCCCCCAAACGGTAGAGTTAGAGTCTCAAATAACAACTCACTCACTTTATGTCGCATAGGTGGCACAAAAGCCACAGCAGAGTGACAGCAGTGCCCCTGCCAACAGTGTGCTCTCTGATGCTGTTCTCATGTTAAGTGTTGTTTTATTCTTAGAGCTTATTACACCCATGGAAGCAGACAAATTACTATGCAAAGTTGGTACTCAGTTCATGTGTTTCTTCGCCTTCTGCCAGCCTCCTTCCTCATTCTCCCTCCCCTCACTCTCTTTCTCCCCCTTCTTACTCTTGCCCTGCATATCTCTCTCTCTCTCTCTCTCTCTCTCTCTCTCTCTCTCTCTCTCTCTCTCTCTTTCTTTGCCTCTCTCTACCTCCCTCCCTCCCTCCCTTCCCTGCTTCTTATTCTTGCCCCTGCATATTCTCTCCCCCTTCTTCTTCCATCTCTCTCCTTTATGAGCGCTTTTGTGACACTATAATGTAATAAAAATACATATTTGGTCTCTATATCAGGTTCTTGAGACAGAATCCCTGATGTCTTTGTGGATGTGGGTTTCCAGGAAAATACTTTGTTCCGTTTGGGGCTTTTCACTCTGGATTCCTGACTTTGATCTCCTAAGATAGTTGTAGTTGTCTAAATGAGATACAGCTGACAGGAACACCTACATTTCCTAAGTGGTAGGAGCCCGAGGTAGCATCAAGATGGTGGCTGGTTGCCAGGGGAACAGGGGTTACCAGGGCTGGGAATTTTAGCTCTACTTTCAAATTTCAGGGAGGCACAGGGGCTGAAGATAAGTAGTCAATCATGGCCAAGGATGTCATTGATCCTGATGAAGCTTCTGTGGCATGACAGGGTTCAGAGAGCTTCCCAACCATTGGACATATGGGGGTACCTGGAGGTGGTATAGCCACAAGACAAGGATGCTCTCCCCACAAACTCTGCCCCTGAAGGTGCTTTCTGCTCTGAGGGAGGCATAAATGCCTTCATGAGAAAGGGTTATTAGAGAATCCCTGCTTTCCTAAACGTAAAGCAGATTTCTCCAAGGACCAGGTATCACTGCCAGTCTCAGCGGACTTCCCGCATGGTGGCGCTGTTTCCCCACGATGTCCTGTTTGTGCTGGGTCACAACCCTCTTAGTGGCAAGAGATAAAGCCAGAGCCAAGGCTATCCTGACCTCTGTTAATCCCCAAATGTCCCTCAGATTACATTTAAAATTTTGGAACATCTACTCTGAAATTATCCTTTGATTCTCAATTTGAATAGCAAGCAAAAGTTATCCTTAAACTGGTTGCTGGAAATTAAGTCTCAGAGATTCAATTTAAGTCTTTTTAAGGGGAGATTTTAAAGCAACAACTAAGAAAAATTAAAATTTGAAGACCCATGCGTAGAAATTATAACTCTTTTATGAAAGCACCTATGAAGTAGCCAACACACATGAGCATTATCAATAGTTAAGATAGCACTTCTCTTTGGTTTTCTTTTTTGTTTGTTTATTTTTTTTCTTTTTCTTTTTTTTTAATTTTCATATTTATTTACATTTCAAATGTTTCCCCCTTTCCAGATCTCCCCTTTGGAACCTCCCCATTCCTTCCGCCCTCCCCCTGCCTCTATGGGGATATTCTCCAACCCACCTCCCCACCCCACCCCCCACCCACTCTCGTCTTCCCTCCTTGACATTCTCCTATACTGGGGGATATAACACCCTCAGGCCCAAGTTGTTTGTTTATTTTAAGACAGTCTTTTGATGTAGCCCAGGCTGCTCTAAAACTCACAGAGACCCTCTTGTCTCTGCCTCCAGAGTGCTGAGATTACAGACCTGGTCCATCAGAGTCAGCTTGTTTAGTGTCCTAAAAAAAAAAGTCTTACATTACGTTCTAAACTCTTGTGCAAGCAGAGCTGGCCACATACTGTGTTCTATAAGAAATGAAGTTTGCCAGCTCCAGGCCTGGCCCACAGACCTCTGGTTCAATCCCCCATGTTCTCTCCCTCTCCTCACCCAGAAGGTCTAGAATCTGAAGGTGACAGACACACTAGTGGGAAGGAACGTGGGTGTCTGAATGTCTATCTGGAGTAGAGCCTCTCATTAACTGACGCTGTAGCTGGAATGAGAAGCAAGCTTGTGTCCGGTGGTGTGTTGCCACAGCTAGCTCATCTGCGGCCATGATGTGTCTCCCGTGTCTGTGGAAGCTTCTGCCTCCTTCAAAACTCTCCCTTCATAATTCAACAAAAGGATCAGAACTTCTCAGGCTAGCGTCACCAAGCCACCCTCACATTGATCTCTCTTTGGAGGCTTAATCTTCCCCAGCTCCTTCAAGACTTACTTCCTCCTGAGACTGGCCACCAGACTTCTCCTCACCAGAGGCTTCATACCTGTGCTGGTTAGCTTTTTGTTAAATTGACACAAGCTAGGGTCATCTGGGAAGAGGAACATTAATTGAGATAATGTTACCATAGGATTGGCCTGTAGGCAACTTAGTGGGGCATTCCTGATTAATGACTGTTGTGGGAAGGCCACAGCTCACCAAGGGTGGTACCACCCCTGGGTAGGTGGTCTTCTGTACATAAGAAAACTGTGGGGAGCAAGCCAGTAATCAGCATTCCTCCGTAGTTTCTGTTTCAGTTCCTGCCTTCAGGCTCCTTCCTTGACTTCCATCATTGATGACATGATGAGGAAGTGAAAGCCAAATAAATCCTTCTTCCCCAGATTGCTCTTGGTCGTGTAGTGTTTGTCACCGCCATAGAATGCTAACCAGAACAATACTGCTGTGTTTCTCAAGTCCTCCTCAGCATCCAAGTCCCAAAGAAACTGACATGGCTCCTACTCTGCTTCCTGCTTCATAACAACCCCAAGCCTCTGTGTCTCCCTGTGGTTTCACCTCTGTCCTCCACTGGGTGGTGACGTATCAGGTCTTCTCCTAGAGCCCCCCACACTCCAAGTACCACCCCCACATGGGCTCTTGTACTGACTGTTGCAGTAACTGTGTTTAAAAATGAACAGGAGTTGTTAATCCCACCAAACACGATTACCCAGATTCTTTGGTCAAATTAGGCAAGCTTTATTTTTTGTCTCCCTAAAGTGGGGTTTGAGGAAATAGCATTGAACATAGGAAAAAGTGGGTCTTATATACCCCCACAAAACCTACAAAAAAACTACAAGGGTTTCAAGGGTTGGGGGGATTTCCAGAGGAATTTTGGTTACATAGAAATTTGGCTGAACATCTCAAAATTATTTGGCAGAATATCTTATCAGAGTGGCAGTTAGGGTATAGGGTGTGGAACATGTCAAATTCCAGAAGTTGGGTCAAGACCTGGTTAGATCCAAGTTTTACAGAAGACAGGGATGAACTTATTTTGATCTTGTAAATGATTTTAATGTTAAAATGGAGTCAGGCTGGTCCTTCAGAGTGTCTTAGTTAAGCATATGGAAACCTACAGAGAATGTGTGCCTTACATGTGCCCCATCTTACAGCCCCAAGCAGCTTGGTGGACATCAGTGTGCCTGGCTTAGATGTGTGTACTTGAAAACAAGGAGTGTGGAAGAGGAGAGAGAGGCCTCCAATCCAGGAGATGAGAGACCCGCACACATTCTCACATGTGTGAAGTGGATTTTTACACTGATTTTCCTTCACACTGAGGTTTGTATATGACACTGTAGTTGAGGTTTTTTGTTTTTCATTCCATGTCCATGTTTAAATGTTGTTTTCTCTGTCTTACAAATATTGATGCACTAGAAACTTGACATCCACACGGACTCTACGGTGATTTCATAGGAAAGACCATGTGGGCCTCCATATTTGGGAGAACTACATTATTTTCCAATTGTGATTATCAGGACTCTTCAGAATTCAAAAATGTGAAGTCAGGGCTCAGGATACAGTTTAGTGTTTGAACACCTGTCTAAGGTGTGCATGGCCTTGAGTTGGGTTCCTCAAACCCACAAGGAAACAGGAATGGGGAGGAGAGAAGAGAGAAGAGAAGAGAGAAAAAGGATGGGAAGGAATGGGAAGAGAACAGAGAACAGGATAGAGACAGTGTGCATCCTTTATGCATTCCTCTGTGGATCTGGTATCTCTCTCTGTATAACTATAAGTTAAAGTCCCGAGGACTGAACCCAGTACTTTAAGCAAAACAGACAAGTACCTTGCCCCTGAACCACATCTCCAGCCCTGTATCTAAAGGCGCCAAGCAGCTTGGTGGGCATCAATGTTTCTGGCTAAGATGGGAGTTTTTCTGAATGCTATTGCTGGTGAAATTAACAATAGGGTCCACTATCTCACGAAGGCTTGTGAAGGTTTACGAAGGCCCTGGGGGTCTAGTCTTCCCGACATTGCTGTTGAAAACGATCAGTCCTTTTTTTCCAGTGAGAAGAAGTACATGATTTTATTATGAGGGGGCGTGCTTATGTTTGCCACAGTATACATTTTGAGGTCAGAAGAGGACCTATGAGAGTCTGTTCTCTCCTTCCATGAGGTGAGTTTCTGGGATTAAACTCAGGCTGTCAAGAGTAGCACCAGGTACCTTTATGAGCTGTGACATCTTGCCTGGACCCAGATAATTAGTGAATGTTTGATTTCAAACCTGGGACAAGCGACTGAGGTGTATATTTTGCGTATCAAAGTAGACCTAGCCTCCAAGTTCTCCCAGGATCCCTTAGTCCCTTCCTGGCTTACCCTGCCCCTAATCCTGAACTTTCCAGCCCAGTGGCTGGGCCCCCCTCCCCCAGAGGCTCTTCCCTGTATAACCCAGACAGTTTGGGTTCTCCAGATCTCTTCTCCTTCTCTCCCTTTCTCCCTTTCTCCACGCCCCCACCACCACCATGGTGACTTCACCGGCCTCGGTCCTTTTGGGTCAGTGAACTTGCCCAAGAGCAGTTTGTCAATAAACCTGCCTATAATATATTGTAATCTGGCTTGAATTGGCTCATTTCACTGGCAGAGAAATAACCTATCAGTGAGGAGAGCTGGGGGAAGGGGGGGGGGAGGTTATGCCAAGGCGCATGCGCAGAGGGGAGACGCTCTCCTTCCACCTTGCTATATAGATCACAGGACTAAACTCAGGTGGTCCGGCCTGCTCTCTAAGCCATCTCAGCCTCTCTCTATGAATTTGGAAGCCATGTCTGTTAGTTTGGGCTAGTGGTCTCTTCCCAGCTATGTGCACCGTGCGTCCTGTCTTTGTTTATGCCGCTCATCCTGTAGCTGTTCTGGAATTTCCTTTGATGCCAAAGTTTTCAGTTTTGATCCAGTGAAACATTTGACTTTTAAAAAACCACTCGTGGTTTACGCCTTTGCTGACTTGTAAGAAATCTGCTACCCTGAAGTCATATAAACTTTTTACAAATCTATTTATCTATCTATCTGCTATCTATCACCTATCTATTTTGACTGGTTCTCACTTTGTAGCCCTGGCTATCCTGGAGCTCTATGTAGATCAGGCTGGCCTCAAACTCACAGAGGTCCACCTGCCTCTGCCTCCCAAGTGCTGGCATTAAAGGTGTGTGCCACTATGCCCAGCTCATATAAATGCTTATATTTTTTTCTAAAGGTTGTATTGTTCAGCTCTTCCTATTTAGCTTCTGCTCCATCTGGAATGTATTTCTGTGTAAAACATAAGGTAGGAATCTAATTTTATTTTTTCCCCATATGGGAGAGATGGCTATGTCAGCTTTTCCCCCTGGGAATGTCTGCTCCATCAAATCCCACACCTCCCACACCGCTCTAAGTGCCTCAGTCTGTTCTTAGCTGGGTAGCCTCAGCCAGTTTTCCATTCCAAACATGGCAGTAAACATTAAGAGTTTGGAAGTGAGTTTTGGCTTCTGGCAGGGTAAAGCCATCACATCTCCCCATAGCTTGTTCTCCCAATTCATCTTTAGCTGTGGTTTTGAAACAAGGTTGCTGTTGTTTTGAAACAAGGTCTAGCTATGTAGCCCTGGTTGACCCGGTTAAAGAGGAGCTGGCCTTGAACCCGCAGTGATCCTTCCTCTCAAGTGCTGGGATGAAAGGCACACACTGCCGCTCCAGCCTTTGGTGTTGTTTTTATTTTGTTGTTATTGCTATGGAATACACAAAGGAGTATCTCACTGAGGTGACCTGAAGCACCACCGAGGCTAAAGGAGAGGTTAGTTATGAATGAAATCTCTCTAGCTATCACCCGGGGTTCCCTGAGGGAGGGAAAGTGAAAGATGATCCTCAGGGACAGCTCACATGTAAATGGGCCTAAAACCTCTTGAGCTCAAAAGGTTAAGAACTATCTCTCCTCTGGGACGGCCAATACAAGATCTAGAATCACCAAGGCCGCAAGCCTCTGGCCAGGCCTAGGAATGATTATCTAGCTTAGGTCAATGGAAGTGGGAAGACCCAACCTGGAGGTAGGTAAACATTTCCCTGGGTTGTTTGGGCCTTGGACTCCAAGAGGGGGGGGAAACGTAGAAAGCACTATAAATACCTGAAAATTTCAAAGCACGATTTAAAAACAAGGAGAGGGGACTGCTGAGATTAAGTGTGCTCAGAAGTTAAGGGTGTTGTTTATTTTTCTAGAGAAATCAAGCTATTTCCAGGACCCAGGTTGGAGTCCATGGGGGAGGCTCAGGACCACCTGAAACTTTAGGGAATCTGACACCCTCTTCTGGTCTCTTTGGGAACCTGTATGCATGTGGCACCTGTACACACATAAATAAATAAATAAATAAATAAATAAATAAATAAATAGGAGAAAGAAAGCTGAGCACCAACAATCACCACTGCCTGCTTACTGACTGTAGAGCTAACATGACGGGCTGTCTCCAGCTTCCGCTGCTGGGACTTCCCAACCATTGTGTACCCTCTGACTGTGAGTACAACTCACCCTTTGCTGATGTAAGTTCCTTTTATCATGGTGCTTTATCACAGCACCAGGAAATGAGACACCTCTTTTATCCTCAAACACCCCAGGGATAGGGTGCTAGCTTGCTGCAGAGGCCTGAGGTAAGAAGAGGTTAGAACATGCTCTGGAAAGGCCTCCAGGCCTTCAGTAGTAGCAGGTGTGTAGAACCAGCTAAATTTGGAGCCCCTGATAAATTAGGAATTGCTCACTTCAAATGTTGCAGCAGTGTAAGCTGCACTGCTGTCCCTGTTGCATCCTGAGGCCTGTCACTCAGGTCCTGTTCCCCGCAGGTCCTGCTCCCCTGTCTTATCTGGCCCTAGTGCATCCCTACAGCTAAGCCTTTATTTCCACTGTTCCTTTAGATGTCTCCCTCAGCACATACACAAAGAGATCCTTGAGGGAACAGGAACCAGAAACCCAATGGCAAAAACCAGCATCGTCTTCAATCTACTGTTTATTACCTGTGAGACCCAGTCTCCCTGTGCCTCAGTATATCTTGATCTGTAAAATGGAGGAATGCATGTAAACAGGGACATTTGGGCTCTTCATCCATATAGAGGCCTGGGGCACATTATAAGTATTCCCGACTATATCCTAGAATCAATCTCTCTTGTCCTCAAGCTTGAGTGTAGATCCTGGGAGTCCTAAGTATCCATTGATACTGGTCCAGCGAATACAGGTTAGTCAGCTCCAGGAGCTCCAGTCTGAGCAAACCTTTTGGGTTTTGACAGCTCATGAGAAGTCCAACCCTCAGGATGAGCCATACACAAGGAGAGCAATTCAAAGAACACACGACAAAAAGCAGGCTTCCAGGAGACAGTGTAGACTGAAGCACGGCCCAAGAGCCAAGGTGTTGCTAGGAGCCATGAAGGACCACAGGTCAACTGAAACCATGAGCAGACACTGATAACCCAGGAGCAAGACGGAGTTGGATGTGAAGCTGGAGGTAGTAAGCATCCTGTCTCTCCCAGGCAGGACATGGGCAACACTCACAGCATCCCGTTCCTTCCCTGTACCTGCCTCATAGGGGTGAACAGTCCTTGCCCGCATGGAGCCTCAGGCTAAGGATGGAACCACGTCGTCAGTGCTAGGATCCTGGAAGGTGCATGTGGTCTTAGAAGGTGCAGGTAGACACAGTTAGCAGAGTGAATGCTAATCCTCTACTGAGGAGCCCAGATGCATTCTGACAGAGATGTGTGGCTGGCTACGGTAAGGAAGCTCCCGGGTTTGTCATGAATGGAAATACCTCAGAAGACAGGTCAGGGATGGGTACCACCCACATCTTAGTATTGGTCCTGGCAAGGTCATCAGAGTTCAACAAGCAAGATGGTTTTAGAAACAGGAGCCAGGTTGGTGTGGGAGGGACTGGGGATTGGGCAGAACTTTGCAATCAGTTCTGCCTAGAGTTCCTGAGGAACTTACACAACGGGCTTGGATTTCAAGAGCCAGTGGGGAAGGAAGTAATGGTCACACAAGGAGGGGAGGTGCTGGCCCAGCTCTCTTCCACATAGACTGTGTGTTAGCAGTATTGGTCCCAGGCCTCCAGAGGGGAGAGAACAAGGCTCTAGAGTCCTTCTCCACTGCACTTTCAGTCACCTTCCTTGAAGAAAGTGTGTCCGCCATTGTCTGAGGTCATCTTAGCTTTAGGAAGTTGCTCCTCCATGGGGCCAGTAGCATTGTGCCTACATGCTTGCTGCCCTGGGCACTCAGCCCTCAGTTCCTGGTCTCCACCTCTTGGGTATCTGACTTGGAAGACCCGAGTCTGTTTCTAGAGATGCTGGCATATTCCACAGACAGAATCGGGTCAGGAGAGGGCTTCAGGTAGGACTGGGTGTTGCGGTAGATGGAGTCCTGAGGGCTCACGTGGTTTAGGTGGATGAGAGAGGCATAGTAGATGGTCCCAGTGTCCTCATTGGAGAGGATCTGCTGATTGAAGCTCTGGAGATCAAAGAAAACATGTGTTTGTGGGAAGAAGAATAACAGGCTGGAGTGGTCGGTGGCCTGTGTGGAACCAGAACTGGGTGGAAGGACAGACAGAATTTCAGATGTTCAACATGGGCTCTGGAGATCGCTGGGTGGTTGAATGCATTGACTACTCTTCCAGAGGACTTGGGTTCGGTTCCCAGCACCCGTATGGGAGTGTCTGTTAACTCTAGTTCCAGGAGGCTTGAATCCCTTTTCTAGACACCTCAGGCACTGCAGACACTTGATGTACATACATACATGTGGGCAAAACACTCAGACAAAATAAAGAAATCTTTTCTTTAAAAAGATATGGGATGTGACATTGGGCCTGTAGAGTCTCTAGGAAGGGGTGGCTGGCTAGGAAAGTTGCCTTCTCCATCACTGAGCTGAGAAGCAGTGGCCTCCCCAGACTCCAGTTCCAAACTGCTGTCAGGCCTCACTCCAGGTCCCTGAAAACAAAGGCCCTGTGGGCGGGGCTAAGGAACCACTAATTTGCATATTTTTCAAGGATAAGATGCTATGTACCTATGCCCTGTGTGTGGCAGACTCTCCCACTGAGCTACAGCCCTCAGGCCTTGTGTTTTTGAGACGGGGTCTCATTAGGTTGCCCAGGCTAGGTTGAAATTGGAGAGCATCCTGACTCAGTCTCATAAAGGTTGGGATTACCAGCCTGTACTATCTTACCCTTCAAGAACTGTTTTAATGAGCTCTCTAGGGGAATTGTATGCACACTGAAGCTTGACTAGGGCTGAGTTAGACAGAGATTTGTTGGGTATGCATTTCGTGGGATTGATTCTAGTGTTACACAGAGAGCTGGGTTAGATGACCTTGGAGCCTCCCAATTCTGTGGATCTTATTACCAAGAGACTCATGTCTGTAGGTGTCTTAGTCAGGGTTTCCATTCCTGCACAAACATCATGACCAAGATGCAAGTTGGGGAGGAAAGGGTCATCACTAAAGGAAGTCAGGACTGGAACTCTAGCAGGTCAGGATACAGGAGCTGATGCAGAGGCCATGGAGGAATGTTACTTACTGGCTTGCTTCTCCTGGCTTGCTCAGCTTGCTTTCTTATAGAGCCCAAGACTACCAGCCCACAGATAGTACCACTCACAAGGGGCCCTCCCCCCCTTGATCACTAATTGAGAAAATGCCTTACTGTTGGATCTCATGGAGGCATTTTCTCAACTGAAACTCCTTTCTCTGTGATAACTCCAGCTTGTGTCAAGTTGACACACAAAACCAGCCAGTACAGTAGGTGAGATAGAATTACCCAAACCACCTAGTTCTCAGGAGGACTGAGAGAACCGTGGTTCATCACATGTTTTCCTGCACTGATTGGACCAATGGCAGCAACTCTGTAGTCTGACTAGGGACCTAAGACACAGGAAAAGTTGTTTCCCATGGAGGTGACAGCTCTACCAATCCCTCTCTATTCTCTTTCTGACTCTTTCTCTTTCTCTGATCTCTGTCTTTCTCTGTCTCTCTGTTTCTTTCTCTGCCTCTGTCTCTCTCATTTCTGTCTCTCACTCTCTCTGTCTGTCTCTCTGTGTGTCTTTCTCTACCTCTCTCATCTCTGTCTCTCACTGTCTCTGTCTCTCTCTCATCTCCTTCTCACTGTCTCTCTCTGTCACTGTCTCTCAGTCTTTCTGTGTGTCTTTCTCTGTCTCACTCTCATCTCTGTCTCTCATTTCTGTCTCTCACTGTCTCTGTCTCTCATCTGCCTCTCACTGTCTCTGTCTCTCTTATCTCTGTCTCTCTCATCTGCCTCTCACTGTCTCTGTCTCTCTCATCTCTGTCTCTCACTGTCTCTGTCTCTCTCTCATCTGCCTCTCACTGTCTCTGTCTCTCTCATCTGTCTTTCTGTTTGTGTCTTTCTCTTTCATTTCTCTCTCATCTCTGTCTCTCTCTGTCTCTCATTTCTGTCTCTCTCTTCTCTCTCTCTCTCTCTCTCTCTCTCTCTCTCATTTGAGTTCAGGGAACATGAGAAGAAGAAGCACATAAAAAGGAAGCACATAAACAGGTCATGAGTATATGAGCAGTCACCACTTAGAGTAAATAGAAACTGAATGCAGGCCAAAGTTCACAGCAGATGTACACCAGAAAACCAGAGTTCCCTAAGACCTGGGGGAGAATCATTTTTACTTACAGTAGTCTCCTCCTTTTGTCCTGAAAAGTCTTCATAGATAGGGTGACATTTATTCTGAACTGTGAGGAAACCAGCAAGGTTAGTGGAAGGACTTCCCATGTACCACCTTACCCACTTCCCATGGCAACCACAGGCCGGGCAAAGGGACCCCAAGGGAAGAGCGGCCAGCGCTTGGCCAAAGGATAGTTTTTGCCTAGGGAGCTCCCAAGTACCCAGCACTGAGTAGTGTCCAGGGATTCTAAGAAGCCAGATAGCCTGGCTGCCCATGTTTAATCTGTATAAACCTACTCAACTTTCTGATCAATTTCAGGCCACTTCCTGTAGATTCCAGATTTAACCATCAGATTTAACTATAACCTGTTCATTGGTGGGGTTATAGGCAGTAAGAGGTTGGATTTCAGGTTTCTTGTGTCCCGAGCCCTCAGTGTGACGCGCAGCATTTCCTGTGAATACACCCTCCCACATTCGCTCCTGGACGCACACTCACACATACACCAAGATGAACACGGAATGAGAATATGTATTCAGAGGCCAGGCATTTTGCTGCTCCTATTTTGTCTTCTAAAAAACATCAGCAGCTACCTACTAAACTAATTCCACAACATTTAGAAAATAAACATATAGAATTTCCAAATTTTCTCCTCTAAGGATTTTTCTTTTTTGTTTTGAGCTTGAAAAGAATAATGTTCACAAGCTCCAGGAGTATTCTGATCCGCTTACACATTCTAATCTTGTTGTCTACCGAACTATCTGGCAAGAGCAGTTACAAGATACATCCTTGGCCAAACTGTAGGGTCCGACCTACTGACCTACTATTCTCGTGCTGTACATTATGCCCTTCGAGCCATTCCTTTTACATATTTGCTACTTTGTATTTTTTGACCTACATACATCTCTGTACTTCCTTCATGTTGAGAAAAACAAAATTTAAAGATGTTAGCAACATGCATTCCAATATCATTAACCAGAAAGTTATTTACATAAACTTATTAACAAGTCGATAATCATAAAGTTGAAGAAAGTGGGGACTGGAGAGGCGGATCAGTAGTTAGGAGCACAGATTGTTCTCCAAGATAACCCACAAGGTAGCTCACAACTCTCTGTAACTCTAATTCCAGGGGACCTGATAAGCATCAGGCTTATCACATGGTGCCCAGAAATATGTGTAAGCCAAACCTCCATACCTGTGAAATAAAACAATAAAAAAATTAAGATGAAAAAAGTACATGAACCAAAATCCTAGCACCCCTTGTCTTAAACAAATGGGTGTGGAGTTGAGATACCTGTAGAAAAGCTGACCTGCAAGCTGAGTGGGACTGGTATGTTATCACCCCCACGTGGTCCATACCCCCTGACCCCTGGCCTGCCACTTTGTAATGGGCAAGGAAGCCACTTGGACACCTTGCCTTTCGGGTCAGTTTCCTTGACAGCAAAACAAACAGGATAGGCTCACCATTTTGAGCTTTCCCTCGAGCTTTCTTCAGGTACAAGATCATGAGGATGACAAGTCCAAGCAGTAGCAGAATAGCCACAGTCACCCCGGCAATGATGACCTTCCACATCGGGTTATCTGGAGAGCTTCGGAACAAGGATTAGACAGGTAAGGAGAGTCAGAGCCCAACACACCTACTGCCAAAAAACTTTCCTACCCCAGGCCTGCAGTTCTCACAGGTTCTCCCCCAACCCAGCCTCTTCTGAGGTCCCCTGCTCAGCTGGGCAAGGGACCACTTTCATATGCAATGGACCTGCCTAGTAAGTCCTTCAGTCTTCAGAATAGGTTAATATTGATAATGTCACAAGCCATCGTTCCTTTTCCTGTTTCCATTGTTCATGTCACTTAGCTTCCTTTGGGACTCTGAACTTGCTAGCTCCAGCCTCTTTCTCTCAGGGGTCCCTATACCCATCTTGAAGCTTTACCTCAGCTCTTCTCTGTAAGACACAGTCAGTTCTCAGGAGAACCAGGGGACCTGACAGACAAGCTCTGCCAACTAAGTGCATTTCAATATGTCCTACTTTGGGTCTAAAGAAGGACCTGGAGGTAGACAACACATCTGGTTGTCTTGTAGCAGCCACTAGGAAATGTGTTCAGGGACATCTCCTCTCAACTCATTTCCAGTTTAATCTATTTAGGCAAGGAGTGGTCTGCAGTGGGCCTAGGGCCCACTATCTTCATGGAGGTTGGGCTCAGAGAGAAGTAGGTGGCAGAGGCCAAGGACCCAGGGCCTGGAAGCCCATCAGCAGGCAGGGAAATATTCCAGGCCATGAAACCAAGAACAGCAAGTAGTGCCCTTTCTCCAGACTCAGCACAGCTTCCTGACAATAGCCCTGCTCATACTGAAGGACAAGACAGGGCTGGAAGAAGGGCAGAGGTAAAGACAGCGATGTAGTCACATGGCTGCCTACATGAGAGTAAGGGGGAGATCCTTGGCATCCACACCCCAGTCTACCTTCACTGTACTCCAGGAGACGGTGGTACTGAATGGAGGGTAGTTGTGTCCTTCCAAACACATCTAGTAGTGTCTGATGACATTTTTAGTGGCTGCATTTGCGTTCAGAAAGACACTTGTGCCATTGGCCATTCAAGGCCAAGGACACGGTTAAATATCGTAAAAGGTGCAGAACAGCCTCCTTTGACAAAGAATTTGCCAGCTGCAAATAGCAAGAGCCTAGGCTAGAGGCGCAGGCCCATCACATCGCAGATACAGGAAGCTGAAGCAGAAGTACCAGAAGTCCAAGGTCAGCTTGTGTGATAGAGTGAATTAAAGGCCAGCTTGGGTTACTTGGTGAGATCTCAGTCTCAGACTCAAAAGCGGAAAGCTGAGAGTACAGTACAGTCATAAAACTCCTGCCCTGAAAATGTGAAGTATCAGGTTCAGCCTGCATCATAGAAGATAAGTAGAAGATAGATGATAGATAGATAGATAGATAGATAGATAGATGATAGATAGATAGATAGATAGATGATAGATAGATAGATGATAGATAGATAGGTAGATAGATAGATAGATGATATATAGATAGACAGATAGATGATAGTTAGATAGATAGATAGATAGATAGATAGATAGACAGACAGACAAATATGGAAATATTTATTGTGATTTTATTTCACAGACAAGAAAACTGAGCCTATATAAAAGGATCAGAAGCGACCATCCGTCTTCATCCATCCTGTGAGAGTTGGCATCTATCAGAGCGACAGTTAGTTGGAGAACTAGAGTTAGGAGATTGGGAGGAAACCCAAGATGGAGGACAGGCCAGGGAGCCTGTAATACCTGTCAGTGACAGGGCTGTGGGTAGAGGCCAGGGCTGTTGTCATCCGGGTGGTTGTGTGTGGGGCTGAAGCTGTAAGAGACCACAGTGAGTACAGCATCTGTCTTTTCGCCTCCCCAACCCACTCATGAGGAACCCATTCATGGCCCTGGACCCCGCAAACAAGGACCCAGAGTAGCACCATCCACTCTCCCTGCACAGAAAGGCAATGCTGCACTGTGAATGGCACAGGAGTTACGTCCCAAGAGAAAACACAGTCCATGTTACTGTAAATGAGGCCTCTCAGGTTCCAGGGCCTCTTCTGTTTCCTGTGTTCTTCCATCTTACAATTTTCAGTATTTTTAGTTCTGTGTATGTGGCAGGTTTCATATGTGCAAGTGAGTGCAGTCCCCATGGAGACCTGAAGCCCTGGAGCTGGAATGAGCTACCTGATGAGGATCCTGGGAACCAAACTCGGGTCCTCTGTCAGAGCAGCAAGCACCCTTAACCACTGAGCCACCTGACCAGCCCCGGGTGTTCTTTCAGAAAATGTGTCTTTATATACATATATCTGCGTGTTTGTGTGTGTGCAGGTGCACGCATGTGCCTGTGTATGTGTGCCTGTGGAAGCTGAAGGAAAATTGTAACTGTCTTTACTCAGGTGTAGTCCACTTCATTTTTCTTTTATTTATTTTTGAGACTGGGTTTCTCATTAGCCTGGAGATTGCCAGTGAGCCTCAAGGATCGTCCTGTCTCTACCTCTCCAGCTCTGGGATTACAAGCACAAGCCTCCGTGACCAGGCTTTTCTTTAATGTGCCCTTGGGGAATTGAATAGGGTCCTCAGACTTGCATAGTGTCTCAGATACTTGTCTCATTACTGTAATAAGACACCTTGTCCGAATAAGCAATGAGAGAAAGTGTACACAGCTCGAAGTCCAGTCCATCATGTCAAGGGTACAGAAGTCAAGGTTACGGGAGCTTGAAGCAGTTGGTTACAGGTGTATCAAAACCCCCAAGCTTAGGGAATTATGCCACCCACTTTTAAGATGGGTCTTCCCACCTCAAGCCAAGATAATCCTTTACAGATGTGCTGAGAGGCTTGTCCCCCTGATCATTCTAGGTTCTGACAATTTGACAACTAAAATTAATCACCACATATGGCAAGTATTTTATTGCCCCCTAGTCCTAAGTCCACTATGTTTGAACATGTAGAAAGGTCAACACCCACTGCCTCCTTAACATGGGATATGCCTGGGACAAAACTTTCAGGAAAATAATCTCCAGGCATCCATTGAACAAAAGTGTGGGGTGTGCTCAGCAGCAGAGAAAGCCCTGGGACTGGGGTTGTGAACAGATGAACATCAAGGTCGAATGCAGAAAGCCTTAAGCCACTGCAGTCTTCAGCATGAAATACATGGAAGACTCAAGATCAGCAGCAGTAGCCTCTGGACCACTGTCTAAGAGCTAGCTCAAAGGCTCTCACTTGTCAAGGGCAGAACCGGGAAGAGAACTCAAATCTGCCAGCCTCCCCAATTAAGCCTCAAGTCTGCCTCCCTTTCTAACTGTCTCCTCTGAGTCTACATCTCTCAGAGCCCAGTCCATTGGCTATGTGATCTCTCCACTGCCCCTGGAGAGAAGGTTTCTGATGGGATTACAGGCAAGGGATATTCAAGAATGGAAGGCTGTGAATGCTTGGGGGAGCTTTAAGATCCATCCAAAGAAACAGCTTTCTGTTAGCAGCAACACAGCAGAAGTGCTCAGCGAAATCACTGAGAGCCAGCCAGAGGCCAGCAGAGCCTGGGGGCTCAGCTGGGCTCAGGCTTTAACCAGCTGGTGGCCTGAGGGGCGGGGGGATTCTTCTCTGCACCACTTTTCAGCTACTGAAGCAATGGTTCTCAACCTTCCTAATGCTGTGACACTTTAATACAATTGCTCATGCTATGGTGACCCCTAATCACAAAATTATTTCATTGCTACTACATAATTGTGATTTTCCTACTATTATGAATCATAACATAGATACCTGGTATGAGACCCCTCTAGGGCCCTTGACCCACAGGTTGAGAACCTTTCTACTAGAGGAAGGAGGTTCTTGAATCCTCTCCAATCTGGAGCCTTGTGACCCAGGAAGGCTTGAAATCCACATAGAAAGCAGAAGCTCACCTTTTGACACCACCAGGTGGATACTTCTGAGAATAGTGATCGTTCTGTGATTTTCAGCAATCCCACAGTAATAGATGCCCGAGTCACTCATTTTGAGAGCAGTCATGGTGACAGTGAAGACATTCAACCAAGAGTGCTGGATGGAGAATCTTAGCTTCTTGGCACCTGTGCTGTCACTAGGCACTAAGGGTTGACATTCGTCTTTTGATATTTTCTTACACCAGATCTTCTTATTGAAGCTGTAGCTGGGATGATGCCGGCATTCCACAGAAACAGTCTGGCCCTCTGATGTTTGAAGTAACTCTGGGTACTGTGCCCAGGAGCCTGGGAATACATGCTTCATGTCAGAGCCCCCTCCTCTGCAGCAGGAGGAAACGGGTTCCTTTCTCAGGGAGTGACCCCCTTTGTGTCTATGCTCAGAATTTGCTTACAGCCACAACCCCCATGTAATCTGCCTTCCCAAGCACAGAGCCCCATCGTGCATACCTCCCACCCCCTGCCCTCTCCTCAGCCTGGTTCTTTCCCTCTGTCCTTATCCCCTGTCCTCACCTGAGGCCAGGAGCAGCAGCAGCACTGGGGAGAGCAGGTATGTGACCTCCCAGGCCATCATTCAGTCCCAGTCCTGAGCTGGGATGGGGAGCAAGAGAGGAGGGATGCTCTGGAGAGAGGAGAGCTGTCCTGGGCAGGATTCTGGAGCCACCACAGCCAGTCCTGCATGAACTGCTGAGGAAGGCAGAGACCTTGGTGGACAAGAGGGAAGCTGGGCAAGGCCTGTGTGGTCCTGGGGATCCTCTGGCCCTGCACTGAGCTACATAAGGGCTCTCAGAGACTCTGACCTCCTGCCTCATAAGGCCCTGACTGAGGAGGACTGAGAAAGCCCAAGAAGAAAGTGAAATAAGAGAATGCTCATTTCTCCTCCCCCTCCTCCGTTCTCCTACTTCCTCTTTAGCTTAAAGTCTCTGTTCTCCACCCAAGATGTGCCCACTGAAGGTGACACAATTACAGGCCCTTTGGAGACCTGGCTAGAACTCCAAGCCCAGCTTGCCCTCAGGGGTCAGACCCTTCTGTCCACCTGCCCCATGTGGAGCAAAGGCCATGATAGGAAAAAAGATGGGCATTTAGTCTTAGGAACGGAAGAGCAAGGGGGTGGGCAGGAGCCTGGGCAGGGTGGGGGATGGGAAGCTGGGCATGAAGGAAGACTTCAGGATGAGGGAAGGGAAAGGGGAGCCTCAGGCCCCTTGTTACCGCCATACACTCGGCTTTCCTACATGCCACACTCACTGCTAAGAATTTGATGGATCCATCAAACACAGTTTTAAAAACAGCTGTGACACTGGACAGCGAGATGCTCCAGCAGGTTAGAACACTTGCTACCAAGACTGGGAACCTGATTTTGAGCTCCATGGCCCACAGGCTGGAAGGAGAAACACAATTTCCAACAGATGTGGCCTCCATTCCACACAGAGATAAATTTAAAGTAAATAAATCCACCTGTCACTACAAGAGCTATGAAATACCAATAGCTACAGGCTGCTCACAGTTATCAGATAAGTAAGAAGAAAGCCAGGCATGATGGTGCCTGACTATCATCTAGAACTTGGGAGGTAGAGGCAGCAGGATGGGGAGGTCAAGTTTATCCTTGACGACATAGCAAGTTCAGTCAGGGCTACATGAGAACCTGTCTCAAAATAAACAAATAAAAATAAAATGTAAAACCTGTAATATTGGGAAAGCTTTAAATGACAATGTGGTGTTTCAGGCAGGATGCCAGGGAGCAAGGGCTGATCCAGATTGGCACGGGACTTGTGAAAGGCTGCGGGTAAGAAAACGACAGAGGAGTGGGCAGGGATACAGGCACTGGGGAAGTACAGGTCACCCTGCGAGGAGACCTGAGAGGGGAAAGCCGTTGATCAAGTTGGCAAAGGGATGCCAAAACTTTAGAGACCAGTGTCAATCAGCCAGTGGCAAGGCAGGGTGTCTAGGGGGCAGTTGGGCATTGGCAGGGTGACATTCTGCAGCTGAAGGGCTAGCTGAGGTGACTCCTTACTGTGGGAACAAATGGGAGAGGAGTGGAGTGAAGCCCCGTGTGTTGGTCCGAGCACTTGCGGCTCCTGAGTGAGGCATGGGACACGCAGGAAGTGGCCTCAAGCTCTTCTACATTCCTCTGGGCAGGTCAGGCTGTGTGAGAGGCCTCTTGGGAGACACAGCCCACGGGTGTGGGCCGTTCTCAGAGAACGCTGCAGCCCGCGCTGGAGTTCCCAGGCTCTGGACATTGCAGATGCTGCCAGATGTCATGGAGAGCTGGGAACAGATGGGGCTGCAGGGCGCAGCTGGCGTCCTCACGTACCCGATTAGGCGGCTTGGGCACCTGCTAGCTGCTTTGGCTTGAGTGAATGGGTGCTGTCTGGAAGCGCTGAGACGCCCTCTGAGAGAGGTTAGAGGCAGCTCCTTAATGAAAGGCCGGATCCCTCGCTTCCCACAGCGGATCAAGATGGATAGAGACAGTCCATAATTCTAAGACATTTATTGCACTGTGGTAAGTGGTGTGGATGAGATGGTACCCCTCGACCTCAGGGAGGGGCGAGGTAGAAATAGTAACTGGGAAGGGGCGTGGCTAAGTCTCTAGGTGTCTCATTAACATGGGGATGGCTTGGGGCTTCCTGGCAACACCTCTACCTGAGGAGGGGCTTGGGGGCATGACCTTTTTTTAAGGTGACCAAATGTCACAGACCTATGGAGAGATGTAGCCACGTGTTAGAAGCTGTATTCTAGGAGCTTGGGCAAACGGCTGCCATCCCTTATATGCCGAAGACAGCCTATTGGGCCTGCAGCGTTCAAACCTTAGCTCTATCAGAAAATAGACTTCCAATCACAGCCTGACACCTTACCACTCCCAGCATGGAGCAGAAGTCCAAGGATGCTGAAGGCAGACCTGCCAGCATCCTTCCTAGTGAGCAGAGCAAGGCATGCATTCTGCAGTCACTATGTAAACTCGATGGGAGAGTGCACAACTGTGGCCACAGGGTTACTTCACCTGCTCCTTGTGTACAAAAGAACCAGTCCTGTGCAGGGGTGCTCAGGCCCTACAGCCTTTAGCCCAGGAGACTGTTGCCTCTCCAAGGCAGGCAGCATCCCTGGCCTGTCTGGTACCCTTGCTGGTTATGCCCCTCCCAGACCTAACTCTACTTTCCTTCTGTCTCTGTTGGAGCTCAAGAAAGAACGTCAAGAAGAGGAAGGAGACCGGGCTGGGGTTTGAGAAAAGAGAAGCCGTGCAGGCTGCAGGAGCTGAGGAAATGGGTGTCTATTGCATTCCTGTTTCCAGTGTCTTACCATGGAGTCCCCAAGTGGGGAGGGATTAGAGTGAACATCTCTTGTGCATTGCTGGCTCACAGAACCCCATCTCCGTGTGAACACACATGAGTGGGTGGGGATCACTCCCTCACTCTACTAACTTCTCCTTCTCTGAAGACCTCCATGCGCCCATCAGCTGGAGCCAGTCCCTGGCCTCCTTTGTCCATATAGCTCTTTTGGGGGGCAGCCTTCCCAAGGTCCAGACTGTGCTGTCTCTGTACCCCTATCCCTATAGCCTCCTGCAGACATCACCCACCTCCTGACAATAGCTCATGCTCTGGACTACATAGAGCAATCTCCTCTACAACACCTGCCTGACCATCCTGAGCTTGCAGCATCTCCAAGGCTCCTCTCCCTGAAGCTTGTCCTGCCTCCTGTAGCAAGCATCTAACCCTGTGTGAGGGTCTACTGTGTAAGCAACTGCTCTGTGCCTTCTTTTCCTCTGTTGCTGCCAGACTGAGGCCAGAGCTGGCTGACTTCCCTTCCCTGCTTGCCCCGCCTCTCTAGATGTTGAGCTGTGCTCATGCAATTGACTAAGGGCTTCTCTTCGTTTTTGCTGTCCAGAAGAGGACACAGTATCAGAGAAGGACAATGACTCATTGTAGTCACACTGACAGGAAGGACTGCACTGGGGATTTGAACTCAGGCCTTGATCTCTGTACCATTGCATGTTAAGTATTCACAAGGAGATCGCACTGCAGAGGCCACTGTCATGGTTTGAGTAGGATGTTCCTGTAGTCTCAGGCATTTGAACACTTGGTACCCAGTTGGGAGTGCTGCTTGGGACAATTTAGGAGGATGCCTTGCTGGAGGAAGTATGTCATGCGGGGTGGGCTCTGAGAGCCTAAGTCCTTACCCTACTGTGCCTTCCCTCTCTCTGCTTCTTGCTTGTGAACCAAAATGTGAGCTTGCAGCCTCCTGCTCCAGCCTGGTGCAAGCTGACATGCTTCTCTGTCAGTGGATTCGTATCTCTTTAGAATGGTAAGCCCAAAGAACTTCTTCCTTTTAGAAGTTGCCTTGGTCGTGGTGTGACCTGGACCAGAGGCCTTCTGTGCAGGTGCCTGAGAGGGTAGACCAGGAATGACACAAATAAAGAAGGTAGGAAACCTGGGATCCGGAGGTCTTGCCGAAGCTGATGGCTTATGCCAGGCAAATTTATTAACAAGAACAGCAGTTTTATATGGTTTGCAGAGGGGAAATGGGACAGAGTCTGTGGAAAGCTGTCATAGGATGGGATGACATCAGCAGGAAGCTATTCAAACAATGTTACCTAAAAGTAATGCAGGATAGTAAGTGTATCACAGGCAGATTTCACAGTGGCATTGGGACTAGTAAGCACAGCTCCTTGCAGGGGAATGGGGAGGAGGAGAGGTGTTGGGGTTTAGGGTCTGAAATCACACCTTCCCCAAGGCCCTGGCCCCCGGCTACTACTGACTTTGCCAGGCATGTTCCTGGTGTTAGATAAGAAACTCCAATCCTTCTCAGTATTAGAGCTTCAGGGAGAGCCTTGGATCAGCTGGCTCCCAGCAATGGTGTTTTATCACAGCAACTGATAATCCAGCCTTCACTACAGAGCCCCAGGATCCCTGGTGAGGATAGGAGCAGGAGGAGAGGAGATCAAGGAAGCTGACAGCTCACTTTACCTGTCAACTTGACATAGCCTAGAGTCTCCTGAGGAGAAAGCCTCAGTTGAGGGATCAACCTGATCAGACTGGCCTGGGACATGTCTCTGAGGGATTGTCTTGGTTGTTAGTTGATACAGGAAGCTCCAGTCCACTGTGGGAGACACCATTCCCTGGGCACGTGGTCCTGAGATGTATGAGAAAACTAGCTAAGCATGGGACTGCACGCAAGCCAGCAGACAGCGTCCCTCCACAGTCTCTGCTCCAGTACCTGCTTGAGGTCCTGTCCTGACTTCCTTCAAGGATGGGCTGTGGCCTGTAAGCACAAGCCACATAAACCCTGTCCTCCATAGGCTGCTCTTGGTTAGAGTGCCTGGTTTTTGTTGTTATTGTTTT
>JADRCH010000108.1:1656175-1678917 GCA_019843965.1 Rhynchomys soricoides | reverse complement strand
CTGTAATAGTTTATATGTGTATATGTGTGTACCTGTAATGGTTTATATGTTTATATGTGTATACTTGTAATAGTTTATATGTGTATACATGTGTATCTGTAATAGTTTATATATGTATACTTGTGTACCTGTAATGGTTTATATGCCCCATGTGTATGTGGTGCCTGAGGAAGCCAGAAAGGGGCATCAGACACCCTGGAACCGGAGTTGCAGGATGAGCTCCCAATGTGGGAGCTGGTAACTGAACCTGGGTCCTGGCAGGAGCCATGAGCATGTTAAGCATGAGCCATCTTTGCAGTCCCTGGTCAGAGAGTGTTCGTCACAGCAGCAGGAGGAATATTCAAGCCCCCTTCAGTTCTCAATGAGCAACAGGACAGGAAAGAACTCAGGGGAAGCACCACAGGATGCTTGCAGGTCGCACAGTGTTTATGTCAGTCATTGTGTCCCCAATAAATCTTTAGAGGCAGAAATTATTGTTCCCTTTCATAGGAGAGAGCACTGAGGCCCAGACAGGGTTAGTGGCTTGGTCACACAGGGACAGTGGCATCACTGGTCCTTATGTCTGACCTCTCCATCATGAAACAGGGCTGTCGGGGACAATGAAGGGACAATGGAGGTTCGGGGCCAGTACGGGGGTGCTACTGTAGAGGCAGTGTGAGTTGACCCTCCCTGGTTATCCACCGGGGTGGTGGCTCTATACAGATGCTTGCTAGCCTGAGGGGTGTGTGTGTGTGTGTGTGTATGTGTGCGTGTCCATCCAACCTTCTAGAACTTGTTTTGTCAGTTGTTCAGTCTGATCTTCCCTCTTCCACTCTCTTCTGGAAGCAGAGAGGCAATGCCTCCCCCTTCTCTCCCCCAACTTTACACCTTTGGCCCTTCCTCTTACCTCAAAGCCATCCTGGAGTGCACACCAAGGCCACAGCTGTGTTACCCACCTGATTGTGAGGTTTGCTGTCCTGTCAGGATGTCCCTGACTCAGGGCTGAGAGTGTAGATGTTTCACTTGGCCCCAGGGACCTTTCCATGTTCCAAAAGCTAATGGGCATCCCTGCTAGGGGGGCAGTTCATCCCACAGCCCACAGCCCTCCTCTACTCTGGACCAATGATCTAGATAGGAGAGGGCAAGTCTAAGCTGTTTGGACTCTTCTCTCTTCTCTTCCTCACCCTTCTCCTCCCTGTCCTCCTTGGCTCCCTCTCCCTGACCATATGTATATGTGTGTGTGTGTGTGTCTATGTCTGTGTGTCCAGGCATCTTCCTGTCTTTCTGTCCTAGAATCTGATTTGTCATTTTCCCTCCCTGCTCCTCTCTCCCCTGCTGTTTTAAGCAGGGCAGCTCCATGTGCTCTTTTCTCAGAAGAGGCCTTGCTTTGGTCCATGGCCAACCCCAGTGTCTGCAGGAGTGTGCCCTCTAGAGGAGACTACAGACACCCCATGGATGAGTCTCTGCCCTCAGTCTCTTCCATGAGCTTGTCGGTGTAGCATGGGAGCAGGAACTCGAGTGGGGAATCCAGGTTTCAGCCTTTGCACTCGTCTTGGGAGAGGATGCCCTGTAGCTGAAGGCTGTCACCGGCCTGAAGGAGATGGTAGGCAGGAAACAAGTGGGAACATATTTGACCTGTAGGCTCCCAGGACAGAAGGGACCAGCAGCCACAGTCAGAGAACATGAGAAGACATGTGGCCTTGGTCAGCTCTGGGACCTCCTGCTACCAACCCCTCGGTGGCCCAGGTCTTAGTCACTGTTCCTTCTCATCCAGAACAGGAGTCTAGAAACATTGGCTGCTCTGGGGTCTCCTGAGACCTGGCTCTTGTCTCTAAACTTATAGAGGCATTTGAAAGAAACAGGTAAGCCTAGGACACAGTGACCCTGGGTAAAGGGAAGGCAGTTCTACTGTCCTCCTGCCCCAAGGCCATTGCATGGTCTTTGGTCCTCTTCTGGCCTTCTGAGTCCACTGGAAACAGCTTCCCAGCTCACTGAGTTATCTTAGACCAAGCAGGCTTCCACAGTGGCTCTGGTCCTTCAGAAAGGTGTATCCAGGGTTTAGCATAGTTGCTGCCCAAGGTGTATTCTACAACAAATAGGGAGATGTGATGAAGGGCCATGCCCGACAGCTCTCAGTGCCCCAATACAACTGGGCGACTCTGCCCCTCTCTGGACTCTGCATGATTCCCTCACCCCCTTAAGAGACATGTAGGGCCATCCATGCCTGGCCACAGGCAGAGACTCAATGCCACAGTCCTTAGATACCCAGATCTTGGCCCTGGGAGACCAGAGCTGGCTGCACTCACTTCTCATGTGTCTTTTCTTCCAAAACCCATAGACCACGACTAACACCACAGGTGCTGGAAGAAATGTCAACACCACCACCATTGTAGGTATGTAAGTCTTCTGGGACCTAAGGAGGCAGGACAGAAGGGAAGAGTTAGCAGCAGGTTCTCCACCTTGGCCACAGCATTGACAGCATGAAGCACAAACCAGGCACAGAGCCTCACTGTACATCACTCCAGGTAGACAGCCTCTTCCTCTTCCTCTGTCTCTCTCCCTCTGTCTCATTGTCTGTCTGTCTCCCTCCCTGTCTCTCTCTTTCTCTGTCTCTCTTTGTGTCTCTCTCCCTCTCTGTATCTGTCTGTCTGTCCCTCTGAGGACCAGATGTGGGAAGAGAAAGGAGACATCAGAGTCCCAGGAAGCACATCACCAGGCAGAGGGAGCATCTCCACTTCATACCTTTCCATTCATCAGTGAAGAAAAGGACACTACAAAATACTCCCTTGGGACTGAAGAGATAAAGATTTTTGCCTCCAAGTTGACTGAGGAGTTCTCTTGCCCCCTTTGTGTTCTGTAGCAGAAGCAAGCCTTTTATGTGTCACTGAAACCCTTTAGGCCATCCCCTACTGACAGAACAGTAGCTGGCATGTCACTGTCTCTTGGCTTTGAGTATCTGACATCCGCTGCCCATGGGACGATGTTCTTGTGTGCACAGTAGAGGCTGCCTCTAGCACAGTTTGCCAGCCCCCTTCTATTCTCTGTCCCCTTGGCCCGACCCTCCCTTCTCCTCTGCATCCGTCACCCTGACCCTTGTCCCCATTGCTTTCCATCATGACCCTTCCCAGGTTCCATAATCCCATTCAGCAACAGACCACACTGAGTCCTTGGGAGGAGCAACAGAAAGGGTTAGAAGCAAGAGTGGCCTCTTTGGATCTGTTGGGGCCACACCTGATAAAATATCACATAACCTGTTGGGGGTTAACTGGTGATACGTCCCTGTGGTGGATAAGCTTCTACTCTGGTGTTGGGACATGGTGGAGGTGGTCACTGGATCAGCAGAGAAGGATCTTGCATTGCTAGGAGACATGGTCACTGGCTGGGACTCTCTGCTCCTCTCAGGCTCTGTAACGGTGCCACTGGTATCAGTGAAACTGTAGCGTGTCATGGGGGTTGGTGCAGTGGTCTCTGAGGCCAAGGTGAGGAATCCAGATGTGAACACAGTCATGTCAGATGCAAAAGGGGTGCGAGGGTTTGAAATACGGACTTGGCCGGTCGTGACAAATTCATCCACGAAGGTGTTGGCAAATCCATCCTTGAGGGTGTTGGTAAGATGTGTGAGGGGAACGTTTCTTCCAGTTGTGAGGGCTGAGGGATCAGAGAGGAAGAGATATTAGATTAAGCCAGAAGCCTGTGTGCATCTGAACAGGATTCAGATGTTGAGACAATGGCAAGAGCCTGCCTCTCTGGTGACTCTGGGCTTGGCTCCTGGTTGTCAGGCTTTCGTTCTTTCGAGAGTGACATGAAGGAGGGGACATGTAAGGGAGGGAGACTTTAGAACGATCTCTTTAGCCTCCCCTATCAGGCTGTTCCCAGAACACAGCTCCGTCTTCCTTCCTAGCTCCTTGTCCTTTTCCAGGATCTTCTCAACCACGAGCATCAGAGAGATCCCCTTTTCATATTACACACATGTGTGTGTTGATATGTGTGTGCATGTGCCACAATACATGTGTGGAGGTTAGAGGAAAACCTGCAAGAGTCAGCTCTGTTGTTCCATCATATGGGTCTTGGGGTTTGAACCTGGGTCATGGGGCTTGATGGCAGGTGCTCTGACCTAAGCGATCTCATGGCCCTTTTTTGAGTTTAGGAGATATTTCTACAATATGATGTCACATAAAGGAAGCTGCCCCATAACTGTCATCCGGGAACTAGAACTGGGGACAGAGAGGGGCCAAGGGTCCCAAATTCCAGAGGAAACTGAAAAGAGTCAAACACTTTCCTCAGGGTGCACTAAGACACACAAGAGCAGATCCTGCCCCTTCAGGGGCTCATCCCAACCCTTTACTGCCAGAAGCAGCTGGGGTCTGAACAGCATGTCGGAGCTGCAATCAGGAGTTCTTGAGTCTTGGTAGGAGCAAGACAGAGAAAGGCTTTCAACTCCTCTACTGGGCACAGAAAAGATACAATTCTTGAAGCCATCAGACACTCTGCAGGGAGGCCTGAGACCTTGCTCTGAACAAGGGAAGCCTGAACACCAATTTAGTGAGGCAAGAGATAGAGGAGAAAGTCAACTTATGACTAAGAATCTCGTGGCAAGGACACCAGAAGAACCCTCCAAAGGGGTATTTTGGGAGACATGAGTTTAGACATTGACATCATAGACTTTCAAAGCATTGGCAAGAAAGAACTTATCCAGCAGAGGGGACTCCCACACCCTCTAGCTAAGTCACATCACTAATGATCTTCTCTTGTTCCTGCTCAGCACACCAGTGTGGGAGAGGGGGAGTCAAGAAAGTGATCAAGAGGAAGCCATCCTCATCTCAAAGAAGGAAAGAACTGGGCAGGAGAGCAACTGCTTCTCCAGGCAGTTGCCCTGGGCTACAAGGCTTGGTCATTGTGGATGGAGCACTCACTGCTATTTTGAATTACAACTGGCTGAGGTGTACATGTTTATTTCCATTTGTGTTTATTTATTTGAGGGTGGACACACACTTTCCTGGCATGAGTGTGAGGATCAAAGGAGAATTTTTAAGAGTTAGTTCTCTCCTTCTACTATACCAGTCCCAGGGATCGAACTCAGATCACCAGGCTTGGCATCAAGTACCCTTTCCCACTGACCCACCTCATCTCCCCACTGGCAGGAGATATTTTTTTTCTCTTGCAACTGAAAACATGGGCAAAGTTTAAGAAACCTCCCCAAGATTATCCTTAAGAAGCAGAAAATGAAGATCTGGAGAGGGGGTCTCAGTCAGCAGCATGCTTGCCGTAAAAGCATGAATCCCAAGAGCCCAACATGGTGGCACATGCTTACAATCCCGATGCTAGGGAGACAGAGACAGGGGAATCCCTGGAGGGCCACTGACCAGATAACCTAACCTACTCAGCAAGTTCCAGGCTAGTGACAGACTCTGTCTGTCTCAAAGAAAATAAATAAATTAAACAATGGATAGCACCTGGGTTTGATACCGGAGTTTGTTCACAGACCTCCATACACTGGTACACATGTATACACACATACCCAGACTGACACGTACACACACGCATACACACACAAAAATGATAATAAGAGAAATGATGAGAAGAGCCTGCCGACTTCCACCTGTGGCGGGAGACCTCTGCCCGGGCCACCAGGCCTCCACTGCCAACCAGCGCAGGGAGAAAACGACCCACCCACTCGTGCGGAAAAGCCAGTAGAAGGAGGGCTCCAGACACAGGAACTGAGAAACAGCCGGGAGGTAAGAGCCTGTCTACTTCCACCTATGGCAGGAGACCTCTGCCTGGGCCACCAGGCCTCTATTACCAACCAGCGCAGGGAGAAAGCGACCCTCCTGCCCACTTGTGTGGAAAAGCCAGCAACAGGAGGACCCCAGACACAGGGACTGAGGAACAGTCAGGAAAGAGAACTGGTCTCCAAAGAACACTGACACCTGGGTCTGGAGGAAAGACAAGTCACAGTCAGAAAGAGAAAGACCAGCTAACACCAGAGATAACCAGATGTCGAAAGGCAAGGGCAAGAACACAAGGAGCAGAAACTAAGACTACTTGGCTTCATCAGAACCCAGCTCTCCCACCACAGTCAGCCCTGGATACCTGAACACACCAGAAAAGGAAGACTCAGACTTAAAATCACTTATCAAGAGGATGATAGAAGACTTTAAGAAGGAAATATATAACTCCCTTAAAGAAATACAAGAGAACACAGGTAAACAACTGGAAACCCTTAAAGAGGACACACAGAAATCCCTTAAAGAATTACAGGAAAACACAATCAAACAGGCAGAATTACAGGAAAACACAATCAAACAGGCAGAATTACAGGAAAACACAATCAAACAAAAGAACAAAACCACTCAAGAATTAAAAACAGAAATAGAAATAATAAAGAAATCACAAAGGGAGACAACCCTGGAGTTAGAGAACATAGGAAAGAAATCAGGAGTCATAGATGCAAGCATCACCAACAGAATACAAGAGATGGAAGAGAGAATCTCAGGTGCAGAAGATAACATAGAAAACATGGACACAACAGTCAAAGAAAACACAAAAGGCAAAAAGCTCCTAACCCAAAACATCCAAGATATCCAGGATGCAATGAGAAGATAGAACCTGAGGATAATAGGTATAGAAGAGAGTGAAGATTCCCAACTTAAAGAACCAGTAAATATCTTCAACAAAATTATGGAAGAAAATTTCTCTAACCTGAAGAAGAGATGAACATAAATATATAAGAAGCCTACAGAACTCCAAATAGACTGGACCAGAAAAGAAATTCCTCTCATCACATTATAGTCAAAACACCAAATACACAAAACAAGGAAAGAATATTAAAAGCAGTAAGGGGGAAAAGGCAAGTAACATATAAAGGCAGACCTATCAGAATTACACCAGACTTCTCACCAGAGACTATGAAAGCTAGAAGATCCTGGGCAGATCTCATACAGACTCTAAGAGAACACAAATGCCAGCCCAGGCTGCTATACCCAGCAAACCTCACAATAATCATAGATGGTGAAACCAAAATATTCTATGACAAATCCAAATTTGCACAGTATGTTTCCACAAACCCAGCCCTACAAAGAATAATACATGGAAAACGCCAACTCAAGGAGGGAAACTACACTCAAGAAAAAGCATGAAAGTAATCTTTCAACAAACTCAAAAGAAGATAGCCACATAAACAACATCAAAAATAACAGGAAACAACAATCACTATTCTTTAATATCTCTTAACATCAATGGTTTCAACTCTCCAATAAAAAGACATAGACTAACAGACTGGATCCATAAACAGGACCCAGCATTTTGCTGCATCCAGGAAACGCACCTCTGTGTTAAAGACAAACACTACCTCAGAGTAAAGGGCTGGAAAACAATTTTCCAGACAAATGGCCCCAAGAAACAGGCTGGAGTAGCCATTCTAATATCAGATAAAATTGACTTTCAACCAAAATTCATCAAAAAAGATAAAGAAGGACACTTCATACTCATCAAAGGATAAATCTACCAAGAAGAACTCTCAATTCTGAACATCTATGCCCCGAATGCAAGGGCTCCCACATTCATAAAAGATACTCTACTAAAGCTCAAAGCACACATTGCACCTCACACTATAATAGTGGGAGACTTCAACACCCCACTATCAACAATGGATAGATCTTGGAAACATAAACTAAACAGAGACACAGTGAAACTAACAAATGCTGTGAACCAAATGGATTTAACAGATATCTATAGAACATTTCATCCTACATCAAAAGAATATACCTTCTTCTCAGCACCTCATAGTACCTTCTCCAAAATTTATCATATAATTGGTCACAAAACAAACCTCAACAGATATAAGAATATTGAAATAATCCCATGCCTCCTATCAGATCACTACAGATTAAGGTTGGTCTTCAATGGCAACAACAACAACAACAGAAAGCCCACATCCACATGGAAACCGAACAATGCTCTGCTCAATGATAACATGGTCAAGGAAGAAATAAAGAAGGAAATTAAAGACTTCCTAGAATTTAATGAAAATGAAAGTACAACTTAGCCAATCCTATGGGACACAATGAAAGCAGTGTTAAGAGGAAAACTAATAGCTCTGAATGCCTCCAAAAAGAAACTGGAGAGAGCATATACTAACAGCCTAACAGCACATCTGAAAGTTCTAGAACAAAAAGAAGCTAATACACCCAAGAGGAGTAGAAGGCAGGAAATAATCAAATTAAGGGCTGAAATCAACTAAGTGGAAACTAAAAGAACTATACAAAGAATCAACAAAACCAAGAGCTGGTTCTTTGAGAAAACATGATAGATAAACCCTTAGCCAGACTAACCAGAAGGCACAGAGACAGTGTGCAAATTAATAAAATTAGAGATGAAAATGGAGATATAACAACAGACTTTGAGGAAATTAAAAATATTATCAGATCCTACTACAAAAGCCTATACGCAACAAAATTGGAAAATGTGGAGGAAATGGACCAGTTTCTAGACAGATACCAATTACCAAAGTTCGATCAGGATCAGATAAACCATCTAAACAGTCCCATAACCCCCAAAGAAATAGAAGCAGTCATTAAAAGTCTCCCAAACAAAAAAAGCCCAGGACCAGATGGGTTCAGTGCAGAATTCTATCAGACTTTCAAAGAAGACCTAATACCAGTACTCTTCAAGCTATTCCACAAAACAGAAACAGAAGGAACATTACCCAATTCATTCTATGAGGCCACTGTTACACTGATACCAAAGCCCCACAAAGACCCAACAATAAAAGAAAACTTCAGACCAATCTCCCTTATGAATATCGATACTCAATAAAATTCTTGCAAACCAAATCCAAGAACACATCACAATGATCATTCACCATGATCAAGTAGGCTTCTTCCCAGGGATGCAGGGATGGTTCAATACCTGGAAATCCATCAATGTAATCCACTATATAAACAAACTCAAAGAAAAAAATCCCACATGGTCATTTCATTAGATGCTGAAAAAGCATTTGACAAAGTTCAACATCCCTTCATGATAAAAGTCTTGGAAAGATCAGGAATTCAAGAAGCATACCTAAACTTAGTAAAAGCAATATACAGCAAACCAGTGGTCAACATCAAACTAAATGGAGAGAAACTCGAAGCAATCCCACTAAAATCAGGGACTAGACAGGGTGCCCTCTCTCTCCCTATCTACTCAATATAGTACTTGAAGTTCTAACTAAAGCAATCAGACAACAAAAGGAGGTCAAAGGGATACAAATTGGAAAGGAAGAAATCAAAATATCACTATTTGCAGATGATATGATGGTATACTTAAGTGACCCAAAAAACTCCACCAGAGATCTGCTACAGCTGATAAACAACTTCAGCAAAGTGGCTGGATACAAAATTAACTCAAGCAAATCAGTAGCCTTCCTATACTTGAAGGATAAACAGGCTGAGAAAGAAATTAGGGAAATGACACCCTTCACAATTGTCACAAACAATATAAAATATCTTAGTGTGACTCTAACCAAACAAGTGAAAGATCTGTGTGACAAGAACTTCAAGTCTCTGAAGAAAGAAATCGAAGAAGACCTCAGAAGATGGAAAGATCTCCCATGTTCATGGATCGGTAGGATTAATAGTTAAAATGGCCATCCTGCCGAAAGCAATCTACAGATTCAATGGAATCCCCATCAAAATCCCAACTCAATTCTTCATAGACTTAGAAAGAGCAATTCTCAAATTCATATGGAATAACAAAAAACACAGGATAACAAAAACTATTTTCAACAATAAAAGGACTTCTAGGGGAATCAGCCTCCCTGACTTCAAGCTGTACTGCAGAGCAGTAGTGATAAAAACTGCATGGTATTGGCACAGTGACAGGCAGGTAGATCAGTGGAATAGAATCGAAGACCCAGAATTGAACCCACACACTTATGGCCACTTGATCTTTGACAAAGGAGCTAAAACCATACAGTGGAAAAAAGACAGCATCTTCAACAAATGGTGCTGGTTTAACTGGCGGTCTACATGTAGAAGATTGCAAATTGATCCATTCCTATCTCCCTGTACAAAGCTCAAGTCCAAGTGATCAAGGACCTCCACATAAAACCAGATACACTGAATCTAATAGAAGAGAAAGTAGGGAAAAGTCTCGAACACATGGACATAGGGGAAAGTTCCTGAAAAGAACACCAATGGCTTGTGCTCTAAGATCAAGAATCAACAGATGGGACCTCATAAAATTACAAAGCTTCTGTAAAGCAAAGGACACTGTAAATAGGACAAAATGGCAACCTACAGATTGGGAAAAGATCTTTACCAATCCTACATCCGATAGAGGGCTAATATCCAATGTATACAAAGAACTCAAGAAGCTAGACTCCAGAGATCCAAATAACCCTATCAAAAAATGGGGAAGAGAGCTAAACAGAGAATTCTCAACTGAGGAAACTCGAATGGTCACGAAGCACCCAAAGAAATGTTCAACATCCTTAGTCCTCAGGGAAATGCAAATCAAAACAACCCTGAGATTTCACCTCACACCAGTCAGAATGGCTAAGATCAAAAACTCAGGGGACAGCAGATGTTGTCGAGAATGTGGCAAAAGAGGAACACTTCTCCACTGCTGGTGGGAATACAAGTTGATATACCCTCTCTGGAAATCAGTTTGGCGGACCCTCAGAAAAATGAACATAATACTACCTGAGGACCCAGCTATTCCACTCCTGGGCATATACCCAGAAGATGCTCCAACATGTAATAAAAACACATGTTCCACTATGTTCATAGCATCCATATTTATAATAGCCAGAAGCTGGAATCAACCCAAATGTCCCTCCACAGAGGAATGGATACAGAAAATGTGGTACATTTACACAGTGGAATACTACTCAGCAATTAAAAACAATGACTTCATGAAATTTGCAGACAAATGGATGGATCTTGAAAATATCATCCTGAGCGAGGTAACACAGTCATAAAAGAATGAACATGGTATGTATTCACTGTTAAGTGGTTATTAGCCCAAAAGTTTGAAATACCCAAGAGTCACTTCACAGCAACAGTAGGGCGGAGTGGGAGGTCCCAGATGGAGGACTTGGAGAAGGGACTGAAGGAGCTGAGGGAGTTTGTATCCCCAGAAAGGCAGCAAGAGTGGCAACTGGCCTGACCCCCTGATACTCCTGGAGACTGATCCACCAACCAAAGAATACACATGGAGTGACCCATGGTGCTGGCCACATAAGAGGCAGAGGAGGGTCTTGTTAGACATCAGGGGGAGGAGAGGTCCTTGGGCCTGAGGGTGTTAGATGCCCCAGTATAGGAGAATGCCAAGGAGGGAAGACGAGAGTGGGTGGGTGGGTGGGTGAGGGAATACCCTTATAGAGGCAGGGGGAGGGGAGATGGGATAGGGGGTTTCCAAAGGGGAGACCTGGAAAGGGGGAAACATTTGAAATGTAAATAAAGTAGAAAAAAATAAAGCAGAAAAAAAGAAATGATGATAAAAAATAAGTCCATCTCATGATTCCCACCCTCACCCCCACCCCCCACCCCCAGAAGACCTGGAGTCATATTCACCTGCTTCCTGGGTTGACATTAAACTGGAGAACAAAGAAATGAGACTCAGCACCACAACTGAGAGAGAAAGATCTTGCTGGTTCAGATGGAAGGATGGAGATGAACTCTGGTGAGGGGAGCAGGATAGGACTGGTGGCTAAAGTCATAAAAACCTGTGGCTAGCTGGGCAGTGGTGGCACACACCTTTAATCCCAGCACTCGGGAGGCAAAAGCAGGCGGATTTCTGAGTTCAAGGCCAGCCTGGTCTATAGAGTGAGTTCCAGGACAGCCAGGGCTACACAGAGAAACCCTGTCTCAAAAAACCAAAACCAAAACAAAACAAAACAAAACAAAAAACAAAAAAAAACCTAAAAAAAACTCTGTGGCTTTCCCCAGACTCTTAATAGCTCCTCCCCCTTTCCTGTCTTATCAATGTGGGGCCCCACATCTTCATTCCAACTCTTCTCCCTTATTTCTGTGCATAAGAGAATTTTTTTTATCCCCTTGGTTAGTAATGAGCAGTTTTACTGGGTCATACTGAGAGAGACCCCTTTGCCATTTAGTGCTCATCCCCAGCCCTAAGCAATGACCTTGGAATGCCCCTGGCTTTCTTTATAGAGATACTTTCAAGTGTACACCCCAGTTCTACCCCATCAATAACACTTCAACTGCCTGGGTCACCTCTCCTCCTAGGTCCTAGGAAGTACCTTCCCATGATCAAATGGCTCATGACTCCCCTCCTAAGGAGCTAGCTTTGGGGTTCCCCTGTTTGATAAATGCTACCGTTTCCTAACCTAGCTTCTGATGAGTCAATATTCTCTTCCTATCTCCCACTTGAGCAAATCCTGCACTCAGTCCAAAATATACAGAAAGTTTGAAAAGAATAGAATTGACTCCATCTATACGCACACGCACAACACACAAGCACACCCCCACACATGCTGCCCAAGTCCCACTTGTCCAAGCCACTGCTGTTTCCAGTCAGGCATCCACCTCGGTCTCATTGCCTCTTCTCACACTTCCAGCTTCTGTAAGCAGTGACTGTTGCCTTGCAAAGAAAGGGCTGAAGACATGGCTCAGTCGGTAAAGTGCTTGCCTTGAAAGCATGAAGCCCTGGGCACACTGGTGTGTGCTTTTAACCTGGGTGTCGGTGAGCTAGCCTAGCCTACTTGGCATGCTCCAGGCTAGTGACAGACCCTGTCTCAAAAAATAGTGTGGACAGCTCTAAGGAATGCTATCTGAGTTTGGCTTCACACATAAATCTGCACGTACATACAGAGGCAGAGGCTGGGACAGACAGACAGACAGACAGACAGACACATACACATAAGGTGGGGAGGGGGGGGGAGGCCGGCAAAGAAAGATATAACATATTTTTCTTCCTGTTGCAGTTAAAATTAGACCCAGAGCCATATTTTGGAATTCAGGACAACTAAAGCCTAATTAAAAATGACACATCATTAGTCTGGTGTGGTGGTGCACACCTTTAGCCCCAGCACTTGGAAGGCAGAGGAAGGTAGATCTCTGTGAATTCAAGATCAGCCCAGTCTACAGAGTGAGTGAGGTCCAGGTCAGCCAGGACTACATAGTGAGACCCTGCCTCAAAACAAACAAACAAACAAACAAACCAAGGCAGCCAATTACTCTAAAACTTACTGTTGTCCTTCCCTGTCCTCTAATCCTCTCCTTAACTCCCACTCTGAGTGGACCAGTCACACCAGTTCTCCTTGTGCGGGCCTAGTGTCTCACCTCAGGGCCCTTGCACATAAGGCTCTCCCTGCAGTTTCATGTACAAGCCTAGGTGGGAGAGCTGTCATTGGGGCCCTGCTGAGTGCTCACTGGTCCTCTGATGCTTACTGCATCTGTCACATCCTGTCACATCCCTGATTCTGAGTAACTGCAGCTCATCATTGTTTTCTAAGGACATCTATTGTGCTGTGCAGCCATTTGTCTGGATTGGCATGTTCTTGTCTGGCACCTCCCACAGGGCAGTGCTGAGGCTGGTTTTGTTCGTTATTTTATTCTCAAAACAGTACCTGGCACACCCTCCAAACTCAGTGAGTGTATGACATGCAGATAACTGTATAAAACAAAGCAGAGTCCCAGTTCCAGTCTCGCTCTGCCCAAGAGCAAGGTCAGAGCCACACAGAGCTTGCCCAAACCCATTTCCTTTGTCTCTGAAGCATTACAGGTAGATGCACACAGCAAAGAAGCGTTGTTACACTATCTCACCCCTCCAGGCACCGAGCAGTTCTGCTCACCTGGATGTACTTCCAGTTGGAAACCCACCAAGGGGTAGAAATTCCCAGCCGTGTTCCGCATACACCAATATCGTCCGGAGTCCTGGACTCTGAGCGCCTCCATGGTGATGCGGACCACCTTGGCCTTGGCATCATCCCGCATAGAGTAGCTGGGACCCCTCACCCAGCTCCGGATGAAGTTGTGGTCACACTTCTTCTTCCTGACTTTGCACCAAGACTTGGCCTCAATGAGGTTCCGTCGGTTCTTATAGGAGCACTGCACAGACAGGGTCTCCCCCTCATGTCGCCATACTTTCCTGTACAGGTTCTCATTGGAAGGACCTGGGGAGACAGGACTTGCTGACCAAGGTCTACCGAGAAACAAGACATCTTGAAACTGGAAGCTGAGGATGAAAGGAGAGGGGACGCTGCCCTGACTTTCCTGGAGCTCAGTGTGAGGCAAGAGCACAGCCTCAAAGAATCTGCATGGAGAAACACAGCACCCCGCCCCCAGAAGCTGGGTCCAAATCTGATGGAGGAGGCCCCAGTCCAATGAGACACACCCCTAGCACAAGAGCTCCACCAGACAAAGTCCTGGTTCCTCTGGATGTTTTCCAGTCCTCAAGGACGCCCAGGATATCAGACCCAGGCCCTGCCCTCAGGGAGACAGATGCAGACACAAACAGCTTACCAAGCTCTGGAACCAGAGACCGCAACTACTAAGACCATGAGAAGGTCCAGAATCTGGAAAAATGATGAATTATTTCTCCCTATAATAGTCTTTCCTCCTCTTTCTGACCTCCACTCTCTCCTTTCTGTCTTGTTTGGGGTGGTGGGGAGCACCACACCTCATACCTCAAGCATGTTTGGCAAGTAGTGTAACCACTGAGCCACACCCCTGCCCCTATTGAGCCACACCCCTGCCCCCTATTGGATCCCTTTAAAATAGCACTCTCCATGGTACTTAATTTTTAAATACCCTACTTTAACACACAGATTATGCAGCACATACATAAGCCCCATTGATGAGCCAGCCAACAGATTCTACAGTATTCACTGTTCATCCAACTTTTTGTCATCGGGACATGACTTTGACATCTGTAGATGTACCAGGCAAGTTATGGTTGTGCCAGGATGCATGGGGCCTGTAGACCACAGGATGGACATGGACAGTAGAGTATCTGGTCTCTATACCTAGGAGTGAGATGTGGCATGAGCCTGTAACAGCATGAGAGAGACTGAGGTAGCCAGAGTTTAAGACTAACCTGGGATACCTTGTGAGTTCAGGCTAGCCTGGAAACAAAACCCCATCTCTAATCTGTACCTGTAACACCAGGGATGGGCTGGGGGGCAAGGGGATGGACTGGAGTGCACATACATATGTGTATAACAGAGAGAGGAGAGAGAGAGAGAGAGAGAATGAATACATGAATGTGTTCTGTGCCCTTCATAATCCAGTCTATTGAAGAAAGAGCAGAACTAGTGGTTGGCAGGGCAATTCAGGAGACGGGGTGGGGGGGAGAGGATACAGTCAAGACCCAGAAGCCCCCCATCTGCCCTTGTTTCCAACAAGCTTGTTAATGTAGCTGAAGCTATGAGGTCTCTTCTTTCCTTGCTAAGTTAACAGAACAGGCCTCTCAAATTCAACTTGGCTCAGCCCAGAGTTTCGAGAACCTTTTCCCTGCAAAGCAGAGATGGGAGTCACCTGGAAGAAGGCTTTTGGGGTCCTGGATTCATTTGTGCCTTCATTTTCTGTCAATTGGTGAAGGGCGGGTTTACCAGCCCTCACCCTAGCCAGAATGGAACAGGAAGTGGTAAGCGGTTGCCTCAGCAGCCAGAGAGGCTAAAACCAGTGGGCCCCTTGCAGAGTAACGTTGGGCTGGGAAGGGCCTTTGGGGATTGGTTTCCTTCCAGTCAGAGCAGAGGGACCGGATGTGGCATCAGCATTCCAAGAAAAATGAAATTTAAAGTGTGCAGACTTGAAACAAGAACTCATACCAACACCAGTCAGACAAAGGCCAAACAGAGGTCATTTCTGTGAGGAAGTGAAGTGTTCATTCTCCACAACAAAGAAACCCATTAGATAAAGACCAGTATAGAGAATACAACTACATCTTAGCCTGGCTAAGCTCTGCCTGGGGTCAGATATTAGCAGGGGACATTCTCACGGGTCTCTGGTAAAGACCTGCTGGTCAGCCCAACCTCTTTCCCCAGCCCACAAAGCATTAAGATAGTGGAGAAAAAAAAGTCAGTGTGGGAATGATAGGGAGAAGTGGTCTTTCTCTTCTACCAACCCCAGCCTCTCACCTGAGACACAGCCCTGTAGCCACAGTAGCAGCAGCAGCAACAGCAGGAATGGAAGAGGCCATGGCTCCATCCAGATGCAATGTCACAGTCACCCTGGGAATCTGAGGTTAAGACCCACACTGATACCAGGCATGCCACCTGACCTACCAGGGTTGGATGTCAGGTTCTAAAAAAATACAGTTGTCTATTTGGGGAAGCGAGCCAGTGTGGCACACAATGCCCCAGTGGAGTCTATCACAATTGTGGGGAGAGAAAGTGAGGGTGGGAGCTGTTGTTTCCGCCCTCTTCCTCAGAACTTCAGGCAGATGTGGTTGCTCAACCCTGTCTTGGGGCCCCTGGGCCAGAGAAAACTCCAGAACCCCACAACCTCTGTGATTCTCTACAGAAAACCTGATCCATCTGGAGTGTCTCCTCATGCAAAGCAGCTGGTCCACCCAGGGAACTGGGAGAGAGGTTTCTGGAACATTCTGTAGAGACTTTATGGGATCTTCTGGGTTCTGAGATTCAGAAGCAGGTGCTCTCTGGCAGGCCTTGACACTCCTTCGCAAGGAAGGTCTTTTTGTCTGGTAAGATGGATTCCTTCAGTCACCCTGACTCTCCTCTGTCCAGGCTGGTCACATCAGTCACTTCTGCTCACAGTTGCAAATAACCTCTCACGGTCTCACGTGCAGGCTTATTTTTGTCATGGGAGAAAAAAATGCAAGTTTTAAAACACACACACACACACACACACACACACACACAGGACCTCTCGCTTTCTCTTTCCATGTATTTCCCTGGGTCTGTCCCTCCAGGTTCTAACTCACCCAGCAGCTCTCTCTCTCTCTAGGCTCCAAGGCTCCCAGGCTTCTTGAAGTGCGGAAAGCCTTCCCCTCCCCCACCTCCTCTCAACTTACCCCACCCTCAGAGCACCTCCCTCCCCTTGTTCTGCAGGCTTAGGCAGCACCAGAGCACACAGTCCTGCCTCTTCAACTTCCTCCCCTCAGTCATATCTCTCTTCTACAGCCACCCGGCTCTAGCTAAAATGACCCAGCATTTGGCCCAAGACTCCACCCATCCCTCTGTCTCCAAAGAATCAAGACTCTACTGACATCCAACTCCTGTGGATTATGAAGCTTCAGGGATCCCCATGATTATATGGGATCCCTCTACTTGTTTAGTACACTAAACAAAAAGTCCTGCCATCTGCAAAGCCACAGTCTTAACACAAACTTGAACTCCCAAATCACAGACCAAAGGAACTGTAGCTTTTCTCTCTTCAAATTTCTCACATTTTTAACTCACTCATTCATTCATTCACAAGTTCTTCCAGCTGTGCATGGCCCTGGACACTATGGGAAAAGGGATGAAGCACACCTGTCACTGAAAGGGTTCTGATGTGACATTCAAAGGGACACTGAGACCCATTATCTTTTGGGGTTAAGGTATGTATTTAATGCTGTGAATAGAAGTTCCTGGAAAGATCTGCACCTGATGCTGAACTGTCTACAAGGCTGACTGTCTGACTAGAATGTCAGTTGACACATTCAAGACTCTGCTTTCTGATTGTGAATCCCCATGCTGCTCCAGACTGCCCCCACCTTGGCTGCCCCACCAAGATGAGCTATAGCCTAAACTTCTCTCCCAAGCCAATGAAGTCCACTGGCAAGATGGCTCAGCAGGTCAAGGAGCTTGTTGATAAGCCAAAGAACCTGAGTTCCATCCTCAAAAGCGTTCCAGTGTTTGGTTTCAGACCTCAGAACAAACAGCTGAGGTGCATATCTTATATACCAAAGCAGATCTGGCCTCCAGGTTCTCCCAGCATCCCTAAGTCCCTCCCCGGTATGCCCCCACCCTCCACCCAGACCTTACCAGCCCAGGGGCAGAGCTGTCTTTCCCCACAGACTCTTCCCTATATAATCCAGACATTTTGGTTTCTTTGCTGCCCCCCTTTCTCCTCTCCTCTCTTTCTCTTCCCCTCCACTCATCTCCTTCCCTATGGTGACTTCCCTGGCATCTTTCCTTGGGACCAATGAACTTGCCCACCCAAGAGCAGCTTCCCAACAAACCTGCTTTTATATACTCTAATCTGGCTTGAATTGGTTGGTTTCACCATGGAAAAATAATTTATCACACACGATGGAAGGAAAGAACTGATTCCAGTGAGGTGTCCTCACTATCACTCACACAGACACGCACGCACACGCACACAGACACACATGCACGCACGCACACGCACATGCACACACACTTTGATGAGGTCACCCTGAGAAAAGGTTAGCTTTGCAAAATTCAATTCAGTGAACAAAGAGAAAGAATGGTTACTTATTAAGACCACATCGGCACTACATCTATTACTATCTGGTTGAATAGACTGTATTCTTATTATAATGATGTCATTAGTTTTTATTCTCATTGTTTTGAGACAAGATTTCATTTACCCCAGGATTAAACCCTCTATGTTGACAAGGATGATCTTGTACTTTAAACAATAAGATTTTTGCCAGGTGTGATGGTGTATACATTTAATCTCAGCAAAGAAAAGCAGGCCTCTGTGAGTCCAAGGCCAGCCTTGTCTACATAGTGAAAAATCTGTCTCAAAAATAAATAAATTAATTAATTAATAAATATTCTCTCTAGGTTTCAGAAACTGTTACAGTTCAATCAAAAGGAGCTGCACAAAATGGCGTGGCCCTGGCTAATTGAGTCTTCAAGCCTCCCCACTCACTGAAGACAAGTTGTTTCATTCTTTCACTCTTTTCCAACACTCTTTCCCAGGACTCACACCCCTAAGGTCAGGGACTCTCCCTTCCCCAACACACGTGGTATCTCCCTCCCTCCTTTCCATGAAAGCAGTGGCTTCAGGCATGGGGGTTCATGCTCACCCCTGTGAGGACTTTGTCAGCTGAAATCGGGCATCTCTTAGAGACTACTGTAAGTGTGTCCAGCATAGAGTGAGACATGGTAATTCCTGTGATGGACTTACTGGTGGTTATAAGCCATTCAGCTTGGTGGCTGAGAACCAAACTCTGGTCCTCTGCAATAGAACCGTGCACCTTCTTAACTGCTGAGCCATCTCTCAAGCTCCCGGGGGTTTTTTTGTTTGTTTTTTTTGTTTTGTTGTTTGTTTTGTTTTCTTTTCTTTTCTCCAGGTTGGTCTTGTGCACTGTGTATTCAGATGCTGAGTTCTGTGCCCCAAGACAAGGTTGCAGTCTGGACACAGCATTGTATTGACCAACGTGCTGCAGAGAATGCTTCCCAATAATCTCTGGTTGGATAATAGAAGGCTAGATCCTGTGCCTGGGCAGGAGAGAGAGGAAGGCAGTACTTGAGATTGAGTAGGTGTCTTAGTTAGGGTTTTACTGCTGTGAACAGACACCACGACCAAGGCAACTCTTATAAGGACAACATTTAACTGGGGCTCTCTAACAGGTTCAGAGGTTCAGTCCATTATCACCAAGGTGGGAACATGGCAGCATCCATGGAGGCATGATGCAGGAGGAGCTGAGAGTTCTACCTCTTCATCTGAAGGCTGCTAGCAGAATACTGACTTCCAGGCAGCTAGGATGATGGTCTTAAAGCCCAAGCCCACAGTGATGCACCTACTCCAACAAGGCCACACATCCAAATAGTGCCATTCCCAGGGCCAAGCATATTCAAACCATGACGGTAGGGGTGTCTCAAGTAGAGACTACGAGGACCTGAGTTGGTATCCCCAGTCCCTATGTAAAAGCTGAGTGTAATGTCATGAAGTTGTCATCTTAGCAGGGATGAGTGAAGACAGGTGGATCCCTGTGGCACATTGCATAACCAGCCTAACCATATCAGTGAGTTCTAGGTTCTGCAATATACCCTGTCTCAAAACAAGGTGAATAGCCATTGAGAAGCTTATGAAATATTGACTTCTGCCCTCATTCACATAAGCTCACATACGTGCAACTGCATTCATATGAGCACACACCCAAATGAACACATATAACACAGAGAGAGAGAGAGACAGAGAGACAGAGAGAGATAGAGACAGAGAGAGACGCTGGAGGAATGACTCCAGAGCATCAAATAGAGAAAACCACAAAGACCCAAGATGACTTCGACCATAAAAAGGGAGGGGGATCTGGAGAGATGTCTCAGTGGGCAAGAGCACTGGCTGCTTTTTCAGATGACCTGGGTTCAGTTCCCAGAACTAACATGGTGGCTCAAAATTGTCTGTAACTCCTGATGCCCTCTTCTAGTTTCTGCAGACAACTAATATGCACGTGGTGCACAGGTGCACAGGCAGACATCCAGGCAAAACATTCTACACATATAATTAAAAACTTTGTTTTTAAAAAGGAAGTGAAACACTTTGTGTGCCTGTTCTGAGACTTCACTGGGATCTTCTAGGAAACAACAAAGTCGTCCTACTTCAGGGAAAAGTAAGCTGGATGACTTGATCAACCTCAGAAGACACCACAGACAGTGGAAGATTTTGCTACTGGAGAATCCTGCAGCCCCCAAGGACCCTGAACCCAGAATAAGGGCCACACACTTCTTGTATTGCTACAAGGTAAGAGTTCAGCCCTCTAGCCAGGCCAACATTACACGGTACCTTTGTAAGACTAAACCCACTTGTAAAAACAACAAACAAAAACAGAACAAGACAGGGTCTCACGAGGTCTCTCTGACTGCCCAGAACTTGCTATGTAGACCAGGCTGGCTTGGACAGAGTTCCTCTTGCTTCTGTCTCCCAAGTGCTGGAATTAAAGGTGTAAGCCACCAAGCCTGGCATCAAACTTGGTCTCACACTTACTGCCACAGGCACTACACCACACCCTGTACCCACTGGGGTGACTTCAACAATGAGGAATCCCCAGAATTTGAGAAGCACCCATATCTTCTGGATCAACATCACCCTGCCTGTGTAGGCCCACCAGAGTAGCTCTGCCTGCCACAGAACCCACCAATAGGCATGAATGCTCTGTGTCCACCTTAGAGCCCCCAAACCTGCCCTGCCAATGTCACTGATGTGGATTTTAGCTGAAGAAGCCGTAGGGCAACACTACCATGCCCACTAAACCAAAGTCCTAAGATGCATCTTCAAGGGGATGTCTCTAAGAACCTATGGCAGTTTGCACAAATGTATTCTAAAGACTTGAGTTAAAGGCATTGCCACCTATCTGAATTTACTAAGAAGAGGTAGAACTTTTAGGAGATGGGGCCTACTTTGTTGGCAAGTTTTATGTTATCTTGACACAAGTCAGTCATTTGGAAAGAGGGAATCTCAATTGTGAAAATGCCCCACCCAGGGTTGGCCTATGGGCCAGCCTGTGTTGTATTTTCTTGATTGATGACTGATGTGGGAGGGCCCAGATCACTGTTAGCAGTGCCACCCACACACTCCTGGGTTGGTTCTCCTGGTTTCTATAAGAAAGCAGGATGAGCAAGCCAGTAAGCAGCAGCCCTCTATGGCCTCTGCATCAGTTCCTGCCTCCAGGTTCCTTCCTTGGGTTCCTGCCCTGACTTCTCTCAATGATGGACTGTTATCTGAAGTGTAAACCAAGATAAATCCTTTCCTTCTTAAGTTGCTTTTGGTCATAGTCTTAGCTTGAGCTTTATTTCTATGAAAAGACACCATGACCAAGGCAATTCTTATAAAGGAAAATATTTAATTGGGGCTGGCTTACAGTTTCAGAGATTTAGTCCATTATCATCATGGTGGGAAGCGTGGCAGTGTCCAGTCAGACCTAGTGCTGAAGGAGCTGAGAGTTCTACATCTTGGTCCAAAAGCAGCCACAGGGGACTGTCCTTCACAGGCAGGCAGGAGGAGGCTCTGATTCCACACCAGGTGAAGCTTGAGTATAGAACTCAAAACTCGTCTACGGTGATGGACTTTCTCCATCAAGGCCATCCCTACTCCAATGAGGCCACATCTTCTAATAGTGCCAAGCATGGAAACACATGAGTCTCTGGGGGCCAAACCTACCCAGCCACCACAGTTATAGTGCTTTATCACAGCACTAGAAACCTTAACTAAGACAGCTACCGAGACATGTAGCAGGTTGGCCTAATGCTGCTTGTATTCTAATGCTAATTTAGGTCCCCAAGACTGGTTACCCCAGCCCAAGACTGGTTACCCCAAGACTGGTTGTCCCAGGGAGTCTGGATGGAAGACAAGTGACATGGAAACTTAAGGGTTCTTTGGAAAATTGGTTGGATGGTGTTTTGCTGGGGCAAACACGTTTAGCCTGAAGTGGACACAGGTGCCCCAGCTCTTGTGTTGTTTAAGGTGGTATGTGTCTTTCTTCCTTTTCTTTCATTTATTTAAAATTTTTTTGATGCTTTATTTACATTTCGAATGTTTTCCCCTTTCCAGATCTCCCCTTTGGAAACCCCCTATACCCTCCCTTCCTCCTGCCTCTATGAGGGTGTTCCCCCACCCACCCACTCCTGTCTTCCCTCCCTGGCATTCCCCTGTACTGGGGCATCTAACACCCTCAGGCCCAAGGACCTCTCCTCCCCCTGATGGCCAAGAAGACCCTCCTCTGCCACATATGTGGCCCAAACCATGGGTCCCTCCATGTGTATTCTTTGGTTGGTGGGGTGTGTATCTTTCATACAGAACTAAGGTGGGGTAGAACTCCTCAGTCAGGATTAAAGATTTTCTACAACAGAGAGGAAGTTAGGTTGTTACTTTCTAGTGTGCTCTCTCTCTCTCTCCCCCTCT
>JADRCH010000108.1:1610478-1656165 GCA_019843965.1 Rhynchomys soricoides | reverse complement strand
CCCCCTCGGTTTCTCTCTCCCACCTCTCTCCCCCTCCTCTCTCCCCCCTCGGTTTCTCTCTCCCACCTCTCTCCCCATCCTCTCTCCCCCCTCTCTCCCCCTCCTTCCCCCCCCCCGTGCTTCCACACCTTTTCTTCAACCTTTTTTCTCCATGTTTTTCCCTTTCCCTCCGTGTCTTAAAACACAGAGAATGCTAACTTTGTTTAATTTTAGGCAGGCCCCTTGTGCAGCCTATGCTGACCTCACGCCCAGTGCCAGCTTGAATTATCCATCCTATCTATACTTCCCAGATCCTGGAACTTCAGGGTTGTGCCATCATGCCTGTCTTTGGGGTTTTACATCTCTGGCCTTTTTCCTCTATGGCTCCTGTCTGTCTTCTACTGCTTACATCTCTACCTCAACACACATGTTTTTGTTGTTGTTGTTTTGTTTTATTTTTAAATATCTTGTTACTTAACGTTTATATTTTTCATTCTTTTTATGGTTTTGTTTAGCTTAAAGTGTTAAAAAGAAATGAAAATATTTCTAAATAATTAAAGATATTCTCTTGGCTTTTTAGTCTCTGATTTGGGTGACTCTATGTTGTGCTACATATGTCTGTCTTTGGGCTTCTCTGGCAAGATTCTCATCTCTATTCACCTTGGGCTTCCTTAAGTAGTAAGTCCTCAAACAGGAGTAAAACAAGACAAGAAAGTTTGCCAAATGCTATAAAATGAATAACTAGAAATGATATCTTACAGAGAAATAAATAGAGCAGTTATTCTACAGGAGATGGGAAGCCCTAACATTAGAGTTAAAATGAAGGTAATGACTTTATCCAGCCAGGCATGTGCACAGGCCTTTAATCCCAGCACTGGGGAGGCAGAGGCAGATCTCTGTGAGTTTGAGACCAGCCAGGACTACATAGACAGTTCTAGGGAAGCCAGGACCATGTAGATGCTATGGTTTCCCCCACAGGAACAGAGCCAGCAGGGTTTGGGAGTCTTCTCAGGGCATAAGGCTTGTTTGTATAATAATGTATATGTTTTATTTTATATTTCTCCCTCAGAGAATGTTCTCCCTGCCAAGGTTAATGATTCCATGGTAATCTGAAACTGCATGATTCTAGGAATGGAGAATGTGTCTGGTGTTCCTCAGCAAAATGGTACTGTTGTGACCTTCAGAACAGCCTTTAAGATCTCAGGGCAAGATCCCATCCAGCATAGCTTATTGTTTGTTTTGCAGCTAACCAAGGAATAGTTTGGATTTTTAATTTGAAATGAACTACAATTCAGAAATGGATGGCACACTTGTGATCCAGATCTTGAGGCTAGGAGACACAGGCTTTTGATCCAGATCTTGAAGAATAGTGGACATTAAAAGCTTAGTACTGAGCATGGTGATACATATCTTTAATCCCAGGAGACAAAAGCAAGCAGATTTCTGAGTTCAAGGCCAGCCTGGGACAGAGCAAGTTCTAGGTGAAGAAAAGCTTAGGTCTAGGCTTGGTGGTACATGCCTTTAATCCAAGCATTTAGGAGACAGAGCCATTCAGATCTCTGAGTGATGTGTTTATAAAAAGATAAAGAGAGAAAGGGGGAATATGTCCTATGGGGTGTGGTGAGGGGTGGGGGAAGGGGGTGTCTCAGGGGACCCATGCCGAGGCATCCCTTCCCCCTGAGGGACCAGCCACATGAGGGTATAGTAGAGAATAGAGTTTATTCGGGGTGGGGGGAGGGGAGCTAAGAGGGTAGTAGAGGCAATGAAAGGCAGAGAGAGAGAGAGAGAGAGAGAGAGAGAGAGAGAGAGAGAGAATGAGAAGAGTAGAGGCTGGCCATAAGCATGTGGAGAGAGGGGGTAAGGGGACAGAGTTGGAGAAAGAAGGGCAAGAGAGCAAGAGAGCAAGAGAGGAAGACCAAGAGGGAGGGGGAGGGGGCAAGCAGCTCCATTTATAGTAGGTCAGGCCTACCTGGCTGTTGCCAGGTAACTGTGGTGTGGAGCTTAGACAGCATGCTAACACTGAGCTCAAGGTCTGTCCACAGAGCAACTTCCAGGACAGCCAAGCCAAGGCAATGAAGGAGTTGGAAAACAGAACACTGATGATAATGTAGTAGAACAAGGCGGCATGTTCCAACTCCAGCAAGCAGCAGAACTGGGCAGCTTCAGCCATGTGCCTCTGTCTTTAGAGTCATACTGATTTGTGGGACAATCAAAAGGGAACCTGGGGTAAATGATTGAATTGATATGCAATTCCTAAGGAAGTAGCTTATGTAAAATAAAAGACGGGTTTGGTCTGCGAGAGCTATCTCAAGCAGAATACAGAGATGTCAGCTTGCATCCATCATGGACCCTGAGTTGTTTTTCTGCCACTCCAAAGCACCCCTTCCTCAGGACCCCCTCAGGACAAGCTGAAGCTGGTCCTCAGCATGTAGAAACCCTGTTTCAAAACCACACACATACAAAAGGCTTATCGATAGACAAGAAACAATAGATTATGTTTGTCATTTGATCTGTATTGTTTCCGATTTATTTATTTGTTTATTCATTTATTTATTTATTTATGTGCATGGGTGCTTTATCCTCAAGCATGTCTGTGTACAACATATGTGCAGTACCCAATGGGGCTAGAAGAAGGTGGTGGATCCTCTAGGACTAGTGTCCTTTGGTTTGGTTTGGTTTTAATTTTCTATTTTTCTTTTTTCATATATTACATCCTGGCTGCAGTTTTCTCTTTCTCTCCTCCCCCCAGTCTCTCCCCACTACCTCCCTTTCCCCCAGATCCACCCTCCCTTTGCCTTTCCCCAGAAAAGAGCGAGCCTCCCAGAGATATCAACCAAACATGGCATAGCAAGCTACAATAAGACCAGGCACATATCATCATGCCAAGGCTGGTTGAAGCAACACAATAGGAAGAAAAGGTGCCACAGCAGGCAGTAGAGTCAGAGACAGCCCCAGCTACCACTATTAGGAGTTCCACAAGAACACCAGCCATCCAACCATGACACGTATGCAGCGGATCTAGGGAAGACCCCTCCAGGCTCCCTGGTGTCTGTGAGCCCCTGTGAGTCCTGGTCAGTTGATTCTGTGGGCTATGTTCTTGTAGAGTCCCTGACTCCTCTGGCTCTTCCAATCCTCCTCCCCCCACTTCTCTGCAGGATTCCTCGAGCTCCACCTGATGTTTGCCTGTGGGACTCTGAATCTGCTCCAATCACTTGCTGGATGGAGTCCTTTTCTCTCTCTAATTTTTAACATAGACATTTTAATTTAACTTTTATTTACTTAAATATTTTTATTGAAAGCAAATTCTCTCATACAATACATCCTGACCACAGTTTCCCCTCCTTCCACTCCTCTCAGCTCCTCCCCTATTCCTTGGATCCACTGTCCCTCTGACTTCTATCAGAAAAGAGCAGGCCTCCAAGAGAGACAACCAAACACAACTAACAGAATAGACTGAGGCAAAGCAAAAGCCCTCACACTGGAACCAGGCAAGGCAACCAAACAAAACAGAAGAGTCAGAGACACATCCACTCACAGTTAGGAGTTCTACAAAATCACTAAGCTAACATCCATACAAGCAGAAGATGTGGTGCAGACCCCTACAAGCCCCATGCTTGCAGCTTCAGTCTTTGTGAGCCCATGCTTACTTCCGCTTAATTGGCTCAGTGAGCTGTATTCTCCTGATGTTTTCCATCCCCCCTGGCTTCTAGAATCCTTCCAGACCCTCTTCCAAGGAGTTCCCTAAGCTCTAAGGGGAGAGACCCCATGGAGATCTCCAGTTTAGAGTCTCTCTGCACACACTTCCATCTGCTGCTGGAGAAATCCTCTCTGATAATCTGGACAAGGCACAGATCTACGCAAACAGCAGAATATCATGAGGAATCATTTCACTGTTTGTTTTGTTTGTTTGTTTGTCTGTTTGTTTACCAGTTGTGTTTGGGTCTACACTAGGTCACTGAGCTATCCAGTCTCTGCTTCCTGGCCACCCAAACAGTATTGTGCTTGAGCTCCCTCTCGTGGAGTGGACCTTAAGTTAACCAGACATTGGGTTGGCCACTCCTACAAGTTCTGAGCCACATCTTACAGGTCAGACGGTTGGTTAAAGGCTTTGTGGCTGGGTTGGTGTCCATGTTTTTCTTTCAGTCATCTGCAGAGTATCTTCCTGCATCGAAGAGACTAGAAAGCAGGAGATGAAGGCTCCATGTAGGCACCAGCTAGGCCATTTCACATTCAATGAGCTGCACAGATATTGTCCTCCACAGTGGGGCTCAGCTGTTAATTTGCAGAGAGCAACAGTCAAATTTTATATTTATTTTATTTTCCTTGCGTGGACCCCCCTTCTGTCTGTGTGTGTGTTGGGAGGGTCGTCCATCCTGGGAATCAAATGTAGGTTGTCAAACTTAGCAGAAATTGTGTTGGCCTGCTGAGGTATTTCACTGACTGGAATAAACAACCGTGAAAAGGAACAAATTAGAGATTAAGTTTGAAACGAAAAGTTGTTGAAATGAGGATTTTCTGGGCAAGCAGGAATTCTGGTGGGGGAGGGTATAAAGAGTGATCGGAAGACAGTGGGGAGGGATAAAGTGAAGGAGGGGCGGAAGGAAAGGAAGATGCAGGGCGGGAGAGCTGGGTTGGCTGCTAAGAGCACTGGCTGCTATTCCAGAGGTGGGGGTGGGGGGGCACATTCCTGAACTCACATGGCCGCTTACAACTGACCATAATCCCCACAGGTTCTACGTACACATGATACACGTGCATGCATTCACTCCCATACATAAAGTACAAATGTAAAGAAAACTTAAGCAACAAGGAAGAGAGAAACAGGAATACTAATGTCTCCTCAAGGAAGTCCCTACTGGAAGGAAATATGAATAACATATAGAACTATTTCAAAACCATACTGAGGATTTCTCAAGATTAAAGTCACATATAAGACATCAGTTTGGATATGTTCTGAGATCCAAACAGAGCGAGCAACTGGATACTTCACATCAAGACATTTTAATATCATTTTCAAAGAAAAATTATAAAAATGTGTCAAAGAGATAAAATAAATCAGTGGAGGGAAAATCATACCAAAGCTGGACTTTTCAACAGGAAGACTGGCAGGACATTGATAATGTGATAATATGCTCAAAAACTCAAACAAAGGTAACTTTTAGGTATTAAGATATGGATACAAGTTTTTAAATGGTGAAAAGTGTTAAGAGAATTTTGATACCAAGATAAAATATGTAAAGGCTATAGGAGAGCTGGGAAAAGATGGCTCAGTGGGGAAAGGGCTTACCTCACAAGCTTGAGGGCCTGAGTTCAGGTCCCCAGTACAGAGCCTGGTGCAGAAGTATACACCTATACTCCCAGTGCAGGGTGGGCACAGATAGGTGGATCCCAGGAGCTTGCTGGCCAGCCAGTCTAGTTGAGTAAATGAGCTCCAGGTTAAAAGAGAGACTCTGTGGGTCCGAGTTCTGCCTTGCACCCGGGGTATGTGAATGCTGCTCAGGCAGACAAAACGCAGAGGCTCTAGGCTACATTCTATCCTTGCCACCGTCAGGGTGTTGGGCTCATGGGACATGCTAACACACTGCTCAGGGTACCAGAACACAGCCTAGGTTGAAGAGAGGAATGTCTTGTGCTTTCCATGTGGGTAAGGGTCCATGGAGTTCATGAAGTGAAATGTTAATGATCAGCTGCTAATGATGGTCAGGAGAAAGAAGCACAGAAAAAGCATTGGGAGGAGTTGGGGGTGGTGGTTAAGGGATGGAGGTCAGCAGAACATAAAATGTTCTGTAGCTAGGAGAGGGTAGCTTGGAGCTCCTTCTGATATTGATTTTCCTATTGAAGAATATTAACATGGGTAAAGACTGATTTGGAGGTGGAGACAAGCTCATGGAAGACATGTAAGTCGGCTATAGGGTATTTGGCACAGCCATTAGGGTAGTTTACCCGTGACTCCTGTTCACCAATGTTCATCCCATGGGTTGCTGATGGAAAGCTGAAAACGAGTTTTAAGGTTGGTGAGCATGGTGCGGCCGCAGCTGGTGCATTCCATTCTGCAGCGCTAATATCTGCAACCTCCATATACGAAGGCCTTCTGGAGACATTCACCTGGGTTTCAATAAAGAAAGCAGAGGGAAGGGCTGGGGATAGTGGAGATGGAATCCGGGAGTAGGTTATCTCTGTCCTAGTCCGATATCCTTCAAGTGGGCAGTTCTGGGTTCCTATAGCTTTGTTGTGTCCATTGTAGGTTCCCCTATTGAAGAAACTCCAGTGGTGGGTTTGGGAAAGGCTAGGGAGAGGCTGGGCAGTAACAGAGTTAGTATGAGGAAGGACAACATCAGCCTAGAGAATAAAGGAGAGGGAAGCTTGTGGAGGACTCATGGCCTGGGCCCCCACTTTGGCCTTGTAGGACCCTCCTTGAAACCCCATCTTATATGGGGCCCATGACATCACCATTACCAAGTTAGGATGTGTTAACCCTCCTGCTCTCCTCTGGTGCAAAGGTACTACAGGTTCCTGTATTAACCCCCCTTTTCAAGGCTCCACCCCGTGATAATTGTTGCCAGGTTTATCTCCATGAACCTGAAGAACTGCCCTTGCAGATGGGAGGAAGCCAAAGAAGAGAGAGATCTTCATCTCTCTGCTTGTTGGGCTGGGTTTAGGTGTCTCACTGGATGCGACAGGAACTGCTGGAGCAGCCCTCCTCCAAACACATCATCTGGAGCCTACAACGTGGGCTTACAGCTGGCAACTCACACAGACCCACACTGAAACTCTGGATCAAAGATGGTGAGTAACTCTGGCCCAATGCACTAGCCCAAAAAACCCAGGCCTTCCCACTCTGAAGACAGACACTCAGTCTTCTTCCCACTTTTGTTTCTGGGTGGAGCTACTGAACTAACCTCCATCCTCTGTCTAAATCCAGACAGTCCAACTGACCAGTAACAAAGACTGTGATCTCCGCCCCCACCCTGGCAAGATGGAGATGCTCCCCACAGAACTGTTTGCGAGACATCACATGCACTATGGGTCCCAGCAGTCTCCCCTGATGGAAAGCATGCATGAGTGAAGTATGCATTAGCACTGGAAAACAGTGGCCTGGGTATCTGCACCCAACAATGAACAAGAGAAATATATGGGGGGACGTACACTGTATTATTTTATAGAAGTTAGTAATACAGACACAGACTGGAGAGATGGCTCACTGTTCTTACAAGGGCCTGGAGTTCAATCAGCAGCAGCTCCTGGGAATCTGATGACCTCTTCTGGTCTCTATAGGCACAGCACTCATGTACACACACACACACACACACAAGGAATAAATGCCTCTCTTTTTTTTGGTAAGATATTAGCAAAATTCAGGATTACATATCAAATGCTTTAGAGTGGTGACCTTGGTTTGAAGAAATCAAGTGGAAATAAAAAAATAAGGATTTAAAAGGAGTGTGGGCTTAGATTTTTCTAAACCTACTTTATTTGGGGTTCTAGGATGCTTTAACCTCCCTTCTAGCCCACTGAGCAGAGACGAGGGGGAGAAGGTTTATAGGACAGGGGGTTGTGGACCTGTTTAGAAGTAGTTCTTTGGGGCGATTCACTCTCCACTGCTAGGATACCAACAGTCCAGTGGTAGTAAAAACCAATTATATACTCAAATTGATTCCGCATCAGCAGTGGCGGCGGCATTCCTTGCTACCTGCCCTAATGTTCTGAGTTCCCAAATGAATGAAAGACATACACATGCTGCCTTTATATTTTTATATGCCTTAAACAGCTCAGTGGCTGGGCCACTTCTTAACCTCCGCGTGGCTAATTCATCCCCTCCGATTTCCCAAGTTATTACTTACTAAGATCTATGCTCCATCTTTGCTGCCCTGGACCCAGTTGGGCAGCCCTCTTGGGCGGCTCTCCCCCTGCTCCTACATGGTGGGTATGCTCTCTGTCCTGCACCTTCTCAGATGTAGTGTCTCTCCTTTCCCTCTCCCAGCATGGCAGATCTCCTTCTTCCTCTTCCCTTTGGTCCCTCCTAAAGGTCCCACCCCTGTCTGCCCTGCCCAGCCATTGGTTATGGTTACATTCAGCTTGTTGTCAATAGCGGATGTCCACATCTGCTCTGAATGCCAGTATCCAGGCTCTACTGAACGTCACACGGGCTGAACATCACTCTGGCCGCTTCTTGTTTTACAGATGTGACATTCTTTTTTGTTCCCTAGAGGATTCTCCGCCCTCCCCCCACTCCTCCCACCAACCAACAATCCTCTCTGTATAAGCAGACTTTCTCTGTGCGGATGAAATTGAGTTACTGGATAAACCAGCACAATACTGACCCCTGGTGGTCAGCTCTGATGTGTGGCTGCATGAGGGGTCCAGTTTAAAACTTTTTTTTTTTCCCCTTGAACTTCTTGATTTCCTCAGTTCGTAGTCCGCAGGGCACAGCCTTTCTTAGTTCCCCATGTTAGAATTTAAGTCATTTCCCCATTATTTAGGGAAATCTAGAGCTAGAGGAGAAGCCTAGAGATAACGGCGTCACCTGGTTCTGCTCTGGTACAAACCAAGAATGTGAACTTCAGTACAGTGGACAGATGCAGGCTTTGTGAGTAGCTCACATGGGAAACGGAGCCAGCGAGGGATGTGATGCCAACGGAGGCAGGAGAGAAAATAAGAAAGGCCCAGGGGTGGGGTGCTGGGAAGGTACTTAAGCTGCTTGTTGCATATTAACTTCCCGTGGTTGGTCAGCTCGGGGAACGACTGGGCTATAGGGGTGCGGCGCTGAGGGTGCTCGATACGGGAGTGACAGCCCTGAAGATTTGAGGTGCGGGTCTGGCTGTTGTCTTCCGTGGGCTTGCCTGATGGCTTCGGCAGAGCTGAAGTTGAGGCTACCCTGCTCACTGGGTAGCCTTAGAACTGGTTAGCTTTCTTCTCACGCCCTGAGATGTGGCTACACATGCCCAAGGACTTCGAGATGTGAGGTAATTTTGAAAGCTCCATCATCTCTGTCTCTGCCTTATACTCACGTCCCTGAGGAAGGAAGGAGAAATTCACTAAGTGTATCCTCTCTGTGTCACCTTCCCTTGCCCCAGGACTGCTCTCTGATATGTTCTTCCTCTTTCCTTCCCCTGGAGACCTTCCTCAGGCACCTTCTGCCTTTTTTTTTTTTTTTTTTTTTTTCTTTTTCAAAAAAAGCCTGGAAGAGAGATTTCCAACAAGGGCTCAGGCCTCTCTCCTCAGAGGATGCTTTCTGAGGAATGGGCTGAAAGCCCAAGAAATAATGTTTCTATTTATCTCTCCTAAGAGCTTATCCATCCATCTTCTTAGGTATATTCCCTGGGAGAGTTGTGACCCCAAGTCTACTGCCCCTATGATGTACATTACACTAATATATAGATGAGCACTGTTTTAGCTCACTGTGGAGCTGCCTCTGGAAGTGAGACTCCATTATGTTCCATTGGAATAGAAGCAGGTTTGTTTCAAAGTGTTCTCCAAGCCTCTTGTCTGGGAATAGGTAATCTAACCTTAAACAGGGAGAAAGAGAACAGCAAACGGACTGAAAACACTATGTGTTTGTGAGCAGCCTGAAGGTTATGGTCTTAGTTAGGGCTTTATTGTTAAGAGACTCATATATAAAGGACAACATTTAATTGGGACAAGTTTCAGAGTTTAATCAATTATTGTCCTCCTAGGCATGCAGGCAGACAAGGTGCTAGAGAAGGAGCTGAGAGTTCTACCCTTTGATCTGAAGTCAGCAGCAGGAGACTGTGTGTCACACTGGGTGTAGCTTGAGCATATAAGAGCTCAAAGCCCACCCCTACAGTGACACCCTTCCTCCAACAAGGCCACACCCCCTAATAGTGCCACTCCCTATGGGCCAAGCATTCAAACACATGAGTCTATGGGGCCATGCCTATTCAAACCACCTCATTAATGTCTCCAGAAGAAGTTACTATTGTTTACCACATGGTATGAAAGGCAGAGAGGCTGGAATTTCAGCCATGGGAAGCTCATCCATGAAGGCAAAGCTCACCTGGGAGCCAGATGGCTGTCTCAACTTTCCTGGTTGATTTAATGGTATCTGTATCTGTCCTGTTTTTCTTTGTTCTTCTGTTGAAGCCTCACCCAAGGGGACACTGCTCTGTCAGGGACTCTGTCTCTTGGAGACTCCCACTGGTGCCTCAATGGGGCTTCCTTTGTTTTTTGCTGGATGTTTTAAGTGCCTTGTCTTATGATGGTTTGCTATCTCTCTGCTATTTGGTATTTGTTTTTACTTTGACTTGCTGTATATGTGATAAACATACTCACTTGAAACTGAAAATATGGTTGTCATAGATCATTCAGCAGACCCTACAGAGCAGCCCCACCCCAGTCATGCCACTCACCTGGTCTCGCCTCCAACAAAGGAGTACACAGGAAACTGACAGCATCAGACCCTTGAACAGGAGGAGTCCATATTGCACAGAGACCAGAAGCTGCTGGGAGGTCCAGCCAGGAGAGGAAGAACTTTGGTTTCTGGAGGCAGGAAGCAGATAGAGAAGCTTGGGTTGTGATGTCACCTGCTCCTGTGTGACCCTAGGCCATCTCCTTGTAGCTGGAGTTTATGTGCATGTAGACCCACCCTATGCTCTGAAAGCACAATGAGCACAATCGGGAATGGAGTCCTGGGGTCCCTGGACCTGAGAGGAAACCAAGTTATAAGACACCCAATTGGAAGGGTTAAAAACTCTGGCTGGGGATCTGAACTGAGTTGGGGGAAGGAACCTCCTCGCCTCATTAGATAAGAAGCCATCAAGCTGACCCACATGCCGATATGCTGGGAGGAGGGGTTCCCAGGACCAGAGCTCAGCAGGCCAGTGAGGAGATCACAGAGAGGCACTTCAGAGGACCCGAGTCTTCACCTTGTCTACTCCTTCCAAGTGCCTGGCCACTTTGCTCATTGTGAAGGCGTGACGCAGTGGTGCCTGATGATTTTACTTATCGACACCTGTGAGTACACGAGTTTGCCTTTCAGATTTTCTGTTCCACTAATTATCTTCCTTGTTGTCTGCCTATTTTCACTGGATTGGCATTTTTTTTTTCCCATTTGAGGACCATAACTGCCCTGCCATGTTTGTCTTTTAATTAATTTTTTTCCAGTTTCTCATCTGCTTGCAAACATTTCCCATAATGTTGCTTGTTGAGTACAATCCCTCCCTCCTTCATGTAATTTAACTCAATCCCCATGATGTACATTTTTAACATTTTCTGTAAAAAATAAAAATTAAAGATCTGCTCTTTATTTATTTATTTATTTATTTTGTTTTGTTTTTTTGAGACAGTGTCTCACTATGTAGCTCTGTCTATCCTGGAACTTGTTATGTAGACCAGGCTAGCCTCAAACTCACAGAAATCCACCTGCCTCTTCCTCCAGAGTTCTGGGATTAAAGGCATGCACCACCATACCTGGCCACATCTTTTTAAAGATTAACTTAAGTTTACTTTTCATAGTTGTGAAGTTTGAATCTGCCCAGGATTCAGCATTGTGTATAGCAGCAGAAGATCTGGTTGGGGTTCATTCTTAAATTATGTAGCTAATTTTCCAAATAATGGGACCTTGTCCCCACTATTTATGGATGTCACTATATGTTATAATCTGTCCTTGCATTTCCACAGATCTGTTTACATGTGTCCCACCTGGTCCTCTGTCCCTCTCATTAGGGTCCACCATCACTTTTTTTTTTTTTTTAAGATAGAGTTTTACGTAGCTTAGGCCATCCTTAAACTCTCTGTGTGGGGCAGGATGACCTTTATCTCCCAATGCCCTGGTCTCCACCTCTTAATACAGGGATTACAGGCGTGTGTATGGCCACAACAGGCTCACTTCCTGTACCTGTACTGCACTGTTCTCAGAGGTGACAATTTATTTATTCATTTACTTTTATTTTATGTTTTGTATGCATGTTTGGCCTGCACATATGTATGTGCACCATATGCATGCCCACAGAGGCCAGAAGTAGATGTCAGATCTCAGGAACTGGAGTTATAGCCTGTTGGGGGTACTGGAAATTAAACCCCGGACATGATCTTTGTTGCTCTTGTATCTGACAACCTTGCCTAACTTTTTAATGAGACTTAATGGTTGCTTGATTCTAGGGGCGTTTCTTGTTTCAGGTTTTGTTGTTGCTTGTTTGTTTGCTGGATTTAGGGAAGTAGGTTGGGCTTTTTTGGTTTCTGTTTGTTGCTAGTTTTTAGAGCTTGTTGTTTGTATAGCCCTGACCTTAGGAATTGCTCTGTTGTCTAGACTAGTCCTGGTCTAGACAGAGATCTACCTGCCCCTACCTCCCCAACGCTGAGTGTTTCTATATATTATCTTGGTCATGACAGCAGTATATCTAGTGTGCTAAGACTTTTCAAATAAACATGTACAGGTTTTTATGGTCTTCATTTTAAAAATCCTCCTATTTTTTTGCAATCTCACTATCTTTTCTTACTCATTGGGGTGTGTTGGGGTCTGATGACTTCAGCTATCTCATTACATTTGGGATGAAATCTCATTCTTTTTTGTAGATAATCTTTAAGTTTCCAGAATGTTCTGGTCTTAACATTCTCAAATCAGAAACTAGGTCTACACATGTCCATCTGCCTGTCTATATCTGTGGGAATGGTTCCTATTTCTCTCTCTTGACAATGTATTTATATGGGTATATGGTGTGGGGGGGAGAGGGATGGAGGGGGAAAGTGAAAGAGAGAGAGAGAGAGAGAGAGAGAGAGAGAGAGAGCTGATATACATAATTTCTTTCTCTACATTTTGACATGAGGTCTCTTACTTAACCTAAAGCTCACTGGTTGGTGAGTCTAGCTAGCCACTGAGCCTGTGAGACGTGCCTGACTCCGCCTCCCAGCATTGGGATTCCAGATATAGATATGCTATACCCAGCTTTTAATGTGGGTGCTGGGGACCCAAACTTGGATACTCACACTGGCTGCTTGCATAGCAAACACTTTACTCATTGAGCCAACTCCCTAGCCTTCTATGATTCTTCATTATCTGAGAGCTTTCCTTTTCTTACAATTCTGTGAAATTTATATTGATTCTTTCCTCAAATATCTCTTTCTTTTCATCCTTCCTTATAGAGATTTGGATTCATTCTGATCCTTTCTGCCTTTTCTACAGCTCTTCCAGTGCTTAGGACCTGATCCCCTAGCCCCCATCTCTTCTTTCTTCACATCCATGTCTGAACCTGGGGGTGCCTCTGAAGAACTCGATGCCCAGCCATCCTGAGGATGACCCTTCACTACAGGAGCTCCCTGGGCGTCCTTTTCCTCCAAAGTAATCCCCAACTCACCTGTGCTCAGAGCCATTGATGGAAGAATCAGTGATCTCCTCGGGAGAGGTGGTCAGAACTAAGAAGGACATAAAGATGGTGGCTGCTTAGAGGACCAGGATAGAGACTGGGTCCCAAGAGCATGAGAGGAAGTAGAGAAGAGTTAGATGCAAGCACACCTCAGAGTCCCTCAGGCCAGGGCCACCTGCACCTAAAATATTTATACTTAATTTCTTTACATATGTGAGGGCATCAACCACAAAGGCAGGCCTCCCCTATCCTTACCCACCCCAAACCGACTGGCTACTCCCCTTTCCCCCTGGCAAACATACCTGTGCTTTCTGGGAGCCAAGTAATCATCTGTGAAGGAAGAGTTGATAAGGCTAGAGAAGAAAAAATAACTATGCATAAAAGAGAGAATGGGATTTGAGTCCTAATCTGTGAAAGATACAGGAGGCTCAGAGATAACTTGAACCTAAGACTTACATATTTATGGGCTGCTAAGATAACCTGATGACCTGATTTTGAACCTTAGAACCCACAGTGGAAGGAAAGAGGCAACTCCCAAAAGTTGTCCTCTGATCTCATATGCGTACTACGGCCCATGTCTTCATACATACAATAATAATAGTAATAGCAATAGTAATAATAATTATTATTATCATTATTATAATTATAATTTTTTAAAAGGGGATTTCACACATCTATGCTATGCCATTTACTGTTTCAATACTTGCATATGTGGTATGACATTCAAACCAAAGTTAGCCTGTGTACCTGACATTTATCATTTCTTCATGGTAAAAACATTTAAAATCCTTTTTTATGGACTTTTAAAAATAAGTTGGGGCTGGAGAGATGGTTAAAAGCACTAGCTGCTCTTGCAGATATGGGACGATAGATAGATAGATAGATAGATAGATAGATAGATAGATAGATAGATAGAACATATAGAAATATAACCCCATATATACCAGTCCTACTGGTAGAACATATAGTGCATATAGTACATATAGATAGGACATATAGGACCAGCATATGCAGCTCTGACTTGCCCAGAACTCCCTTGGTAGACCAGGCTAGCCTCAGACTCACAGAGATCCATCTGCCTCTGCCTCCTGAGTGCTGAGATTAAAGGCATGCACCACCACACTGGCTAGCATTTTTTTTAAAGTCAGGGGTCCATGTAGCCCAGACTGACCTCAAACTTACTTCATAGCTCAAGATGGTGAACTTGTGATCTACCTGCCTCCAAAGAGTTGGGACCATAGGCTGGTAAGACATATAGTAGTAGTTCAAGTCTGTTGTCATGACCACTGTGCTAATTTACATTCCCACCAGCCACACATAAAGCTTTCTCCAAGTCTTCCCCAGCACCCATTATTATTTGTCTTTTGGAGAAAGGTGATGTTTACAGAGTGATATGATATCTCAAAGGTTTCCATTTATGTTTCCCTGGTAGGCAGTGACACTGAGGGTTTCCTTGGCTGTTTGGATGTTGATGTTTGGTTTAGTTTTGACGCTGCTCAGATTGGCAGGGGAGCTTTATGCACAGCAGAAATCAAATCTGGCCTACCAGTGGGAAGTGGGTTGTGGTAGACCTGATAGCACACTTTATCTCTCTATATCTGAAGCCCTGAGTGGAGCTTCCTCATTGCTTAGTCTCTCGGGGATCCATCCAAGGGGAAGGCCCTGGTCTCAGGCCTCCCAACCTTCACTCTTTCCTCCTTAGTAACCTACTCATCTTGGTTTGGAGCCAGATGGAGGCAGAGTGGGCAAGGCTATAAGAGAAAAAGAGAAGATGACTGTGTGGGTTCCTGAAGGGGAAATCAGGTCTGACCCTAAAACAGTGACAGAATGTAGGGGACCTTAGAGCACATGTCAGGAGCCAAAAAGCTGATAACTAGCAGGTGATCTTCCTGAGATAACTTCACCTTAGGCAAGGGCCAGAAGAAAATCATTTTAGGAAAGATTCTTGCTACTAATATGCTTTTCCTGTTATAGCATCTTGATATCACTAGGTATTAGCCCATCCTTTTGAGCAGATATCTGCAGAACAACAAAGATGTACTGTCTAGTAGTGATGCTATATAGACAAGTAGATGATTTCTTTATCCTCAGTGATGATCCTATAAGAATTCCTAAATTTATAGTAATTATTAAGCTCTTTTAATAACACTACTAACTCCTTTCTGATAGCCAAAAATGCAGTGAGAACTTTGCCAGTCTTTAGTTTTACCAGTTAATTGCTACAGACATTTTACTACTCAGAGCACATTCTAAGAGGTTGTAAAACCATTTACCAAAGGTTATAAAAAGGGAATTAATGATTTATTATAGATTCTAGGACAGAAGAGAAAATAGTGACTGAGTTTATCTATACAAAACTTCACTAATAACTTAGTTATGGTTTTTAACTCTCCATGAACCTGTGGAGCTGTGACAGGTGTTTACCCAGATAATGACTCCTAATGGATATCATGTAAACATTCTCTGTTGTAAACTTCTATTTTGATTTATGATTTGAACTTATGTGTAAACTTGTGATGAACTTTTTACCCTGTGATCATGTATTCTGAAAGATGTGTAATATAAGTGCTGAGGACAAGAAAAGAGGCAGAACTGAGTTGAGGAGAACTTTCTAGACAGAACATTTTTTAGACATGATCTGAACAGAACTTTTTAGAACAGAACTGAGGATAATTTTTAAGTCAGGACACAAGAGGACTTTTTAGACAGAACTGAACTCAAGAACTTAGAAGAAAAGGCATAGCATTCGGAGAAAAGGCACTGGGATTAAGAGCATTATTGTGACATTAGAGCAGGAGGAGAGCAAAATTTAAAAAAGAAGAGTGCAGAATAACTTAGAAACTATAGGTAACATAAAAACTAAGAGAGTGATGTGCAGAATGCAGAAGAAAAAAAGGAAAAAAGAAGAAGCTGCAAAGAGCAGAAGGAGCAGGCAGGCTTCTCTTTACCATGGGACAGAACAAGCCTTTTCTTAATAACAAGGCAGGCCTAGTCTTATTAAAAGGAATAAAGCTTTCTTCTTACAACGTGGGTTTAATTCATTTAGCATTAAAAGGGTAGAAGCTTTTTCTTTCACTACGCAATAAAGATTGGAGCTCATTTTTCATCCAGAAAGAGTGAGTTCTTTTTGCACTGGTGCTTGATTATTTGCCCCAAATGCATATGTAAGTGTGGATATGTGTATGTAAGTATGTAATTGTGAGAATGTGTGCAACCTGGACTCAACTGGTTTGGATGGAAATGTATAAATGTGCATGTGTGAATCTGTATATGCATTTATGTGAGTTTATGCATATCTGCTTATGTAAAAGTTTTTCCTTTTGTGAGCATGAGTCTCATCTCCTAGTTCAATAGAAGTTTATTGCTCCTAACTTCCCCCTAACCTGACAAATGAGAGGCATCTGGAAAAAGGAAAAGTTTCTAGCAATTAATTTATCCTTTACTTAATCTCCTGCTGTTTTAGGATGAGGTGCTAAGTGCCATAGACTGCAGTTTCTGGCCTCAGAGGATCACAGAGGCAGGGCAGCTACAGTAGCCAAGTAACTTAGACTTAGATGAGTAAACTTTTTATTTTTATACAGCAACCCTAAGTATTTCATAAGACAAAAGTCTTACCCTCCGCGACACTCTTTCCCCTCTGCTGCCTCAAGGAGAAACGAACAAAAAAGAGGACTATGCCAGGGTTGGCCCCTGGCAAGCAGAACCTCAGGGTCCCTTGGACCAGTAGGAATTTGTACCTCAGGTCTGCCCAGGTGTGCCTAAGTAAGAAAGTGAGTAGGAGGGCTGGAGAGATAGCTCAGCCACTGAGAACATAGACAGTTCTTGCAGAGGATCTAAGTCTGGTTCCCAGCATCCACACAGAATGGTTCACAGCAACTTGTGACTCTAGTTGCAAGGGGATCTTAGTCTCTGGCTTTCATGGGCACTGGCACACATGTGGCATGTGCCCATGAGTGCACATAATTTAAGATATAAACATCCCAACAATTTTTAGAGACAGAGTATCACTATGTAGCTCTGACTGGCCTGGACCTCACTATTTAGACCAGGCTGGCCTCGAACTCAGATCCACCTGCCTCTGCCTTCCAAATGTTGGGATTAAAGTTGCACGATGCTAGTGTAAACTAAGTAGGTGTCAAAGAGAGACCCCAGGTACTTACCCCATGAAACTTAAACATTCTTTCTCAATGCAGAGCCAGGCATGACAGAGATTGGAAGCTGTCTCTCTTCCGTCAGATCAGGTGTCAAGATTAGGGGTCACAAAGAGAAGGGATCAGGGAATATATTGTGCTTGGTCCCTAGAAAGGGGTTGTATCTTCAAGAAAGGCCTTACCTGGAGATACCACCAGGCTGATATTTCTGAGAACGATTACTTTTCTGTGGGAAGCATTAAATAGACCACACCAATAGAATGCCGAGTCCTCCTCTGTTAGCTGAGTCATGGTGATGTTGAAGAAACCAGCTTCAGGATCATCCCAGATCATGTATTTTAATTCCCTGACTGCTTTCTGATGCTCAGAGGTAGTGATCACTCTGATACATCTGTTTGGGGATGTTTGCTGACACCATGTTTTCAGCACATAAGGCCCTTCCTCAGGCTTGTATTGGCACTGCACAGAGAGGCTCTGTCCTGCCATTCCACGAAGCTCTTCAGATATAACTGTGGATCCCCAGACACCTGGACAACAAACCATCAGGTCAAAGGTCAGAGCTCCAGCTGTATACATTTGTTTCTGGGGCTGGAGAAGCCAAGAGGCAATGATTTCCAACACCCAGATGCAGAACATGGCTCCAAAGCCAACCCTGGTCACAGGGTCAACCTAGTTCCTGCCCAGCCCTTGTCCTTTTATCCCACCTCTCAACCCCTTGTACCCTAAATCATCTCACCTGAGGTCAGGAGAATCAGCTGCACAGGGACCAGTAGCAGTCGTGAGCACCTCCAGGCCATACCAACCCAGACTCTGTCAGTGGAGAAGAGGAGAAAAAGAAGAGGCCTCTGAACTAGGCAAGAGTCTTCCCCTAAGTCTCAGCATCTGTGAGATGTAAAAACCAAGGAAGATCAGAGTTTTGATTGGGGAAGTACCCAGCCTTGGAAGGCAGGCTTATGGACCCATAAGAGGAACAGTAGCCAAGCCTGGACTGGGGACTCCTGACTGCAGGGTGCCAGGAGCCGATAGAAATATGAATTTTCCTTGGCTTAACTAACGCCATTTTGTAGTAGCTATAGGCCTAAAGTAAGCTTTTGTTTAGGCTTCTGTCTCCTAAGAGATGAATTCTTTCCCAGAGAATAGGTGACTCCTTTACGGTTAGGTGGTTAGCAGAAAACAGATAGCTGCCCTGGTAACATGTCCTGTTGGCTAAGAGTCTGTAACTACTTGGAATTTCCCCACCCTTGTTGCTTTGTGTAAGCCTTGGTTATTTTGTTTAAGCTTCCTTCTTTTTTAATATATATCTGGTGAGAAATAAAATTATTTGGAGCTTGATCAGACATCCTGTCTTGCTCTCGTCCTTGTGTTTCTTGTCCCTTCATTCGCCAGTCCCCTCCTTAGGTCTGCGTTGAACACCCCGCTGGCCGGGGCAGCAGGGTCCATCTCTGGCCCTCACACTTCACCCTTGCTCATCCTTGCCCCATCTTAGCCGCTCCACACCACCCACCAATCACACTCCTCCATTGCTGCTACAAAAAAACCCAAAAAAAAACAAAAAACACTCTAGAAAAAAAAAATGAGAAGTAAGAGACCAGTTCTTCTTTTCTTTTTCCATGAGGAAGGTCAAAGGTCCCTAGAGCTGTGCCCAGAGTCCTGTGAAGCCCCATCTCTAAGATAAGTCAAGATCCTCACTTTCAATGCATTGTCATCCTGGAAGGTTTGTGAGCCACCAGACTCTAGTGTCAGACTGTAAGGATGGTCTCTGGAGAAGGTGGGTGTCAGGGGGTGGTACTGGGAGGTAAAGGACAATGAGGAAGAATTGTCAAAAGGGAAGTCCAGAGGGAGGGGCCTCTTAGGGGGGAGAAAGGAAGCAGGGGAATTCATGACTGTGTTGAAAGGACATGTGAGTGGGTGAGTGAAAACATGAGAAAAATTATCTCACATTAACATCTCACATGCAAAAATGTGTGGAAGAAAGGGTGACCCAGGCTGGGACAGTTTAGCAATAAAATAAACCAATGTTTATATTCAACATATAATGCCCACAAGTCTGGGTTAGTTTAAGAAGATGATGGAGTAGATAAACAAGTGGAAAGGAACAATGCCTCCCAGAAGCAAGGATTCCATGACCTATGATGGGGGGAGGGGGAACTGAAGGCCCATATCCCCCAAAGTCATGTGATGAAACTTAACTCCAAAAGAGGTAGGGCCTCTGAGGAGTTGACAGGTCACATGGGCTCCATGCTCATGAATGAAGTCAGTTCCTTTGCAAAACAGAGCAAGAGATACAGTCTGCTGCTCTGTCCTGCTGTGGTTTGTATATGGTTTCCATTTGCTCTTAAAGGTGAGTGGATCAGAAGGCTAGTCCCAAGAGTAGTGCAGGCCTTTAAAGAAGCAGGCTAGGGGAGTTCTTAGAACAACTGACATGCCCTGAGGGGTAATTCTCTCTCCCCCTCCCTCTGTCCCTCTGTCCCTCTGTCTCTCTGTCTCTGTCTCTCTCTGTGTCTCTCTGTGTCTCTCTGTGTCTCTCTCTGTCTCTCTGTCTCTCTGTCTCTCCCCCCCCTCTCTTTCTCCTCACTCCCATAATAGACTCTTAAACGTTTGATGCCATCTAATTTGAGGCTATAACAAGAGCTTACCTAAGCTAATGCCTTTGAGCCTTCATATGTGTTTGTTAAACAAAACCTCTTTTCTTTATAAAGTGACTGACTTGGGTATTTCATTATAGTCCTAGAAAAATAACTCAGATGCCATCTTCTAAGCCTCAAGAACTAACGAAGTGAATTTCTTTCTAAAGTAGCCAGTATAAGTATTATGTTAAAACAGTTTCGAAGTGCTGGGCTATGGCTGAGACGTTTAGTCTTTTCAAATACATACTCTTTTCTAAAGGAGAAGGAACATAGCACCTGCTGCTTGGGGGTTGGGGGCTGTCTGTCAATGCATTAAATCTTTCAAGTCACAGCCTTTGTGATCTAATAGCCTCAAGAATTTCCTCACACACACCTGGATGTGTGCATTCCTAACCTCCCTGATGTTTCCCAGTCCTATTTGATCATGACAGGCAGAGGCAGGAGAGTCAGTGTGAGTTCCAGGACATTCTGGTAGTTAGTGCTCTAACCATTAAACTCTTGTGTGAAACTTAAACCTGGAGTAAAATGAGTGAGGAGAAGGGCATCTGCTGTACCTTGAGTATGGAGTCAGAGCTGTGCTGTCAGTTTGCTGATTGGGAAGTGCTCTAGGTTCATATCTGTCTCTGAGCTAGAATACCCTGACCAAAAGCAGCTTAGGGGAGAAAGGGTCTATTTTGCTGGCATTTCTAAGTTGCACTCTAACAACTGGGGAAGCTGAGGCAGGCACTAAAGCCTCTAGTCATATCACATCCATAGTCAGGAGCAGAGAGAGAATAAAAGCATCACTGCTTGCCTGTGCTCAGCTCTTTCTCACTATTTTTATCTTGTTCAGAAACCCCTTCCTAGGGAATGGTGCCACCGACAGTGGGCTAGGTCTTCCTATGTCAAGCAACAGCCAAGGCAATGCTCTCAGGTCAACTTGATTCTGGCAGTTTCTCAAATAAGACTGTTCTCTCTATGAGTCCAGGCATTTTGAATTGATAGTTAAAGCTAACCAGGACAACTGTCAAGAGCTGAGAGACTGAAAGTGGAGTCAACAATCAGCAGCAACCAGTTAGGGAAGGCATATGCACACCACATCAAGAATACCTCGACTTCCATTGGTGAGCCTGCAGTACCAATTGGGATACCACAGGCCATCAGAACACCTAAATTCTTATTTGTCTACATGCATCTGCTCCACTCCCAGAGGTTCCTAGGGACTTTCTATGCAGCAGTTGAGGGATGGAGATGGCAAAGCAAAGAGTAAAAAAATCCAACTGCACCCCCTGTACTTATGAGGGACTAAGATCCAGGAGTGTGGGATATGAACTTCATTTGTTTGATTTGGTTTGCAGAGCTTGGAATCAAACCTAGGGCCTTGTACATGCTAGTAAAAGGAAGGGCTCTTCTCTACCACCAAGCTACATCAGCAGCCCAAAGCTTTAATTATAAACTCAATCTTATCCTCCCTGAATTATTGAACTGAAAGTAGTATTGGAATCAAATTTTATTTCCTTCAAAAAGAAAAGCACATGCTGCTTTTGGAGAATACCAGGGTTTGGCTCCCAACAACCATGTCAGTGGGCTAACAACCACCTGCTACCCAGTTACAGGGAATCTGATGCTCTCTTCTGGCCTCCCCAGGCATCCACATGTACAAATCCACACAGAGACTCATATACGTATTCATAATTAAAAACAAGTCTTTTTTTTGTCACTGCACAAGTTATTTAGGAAAATAATTTTTTCTTCATGGTAGAACATTGAAATACATCATTACACATTTGTCAGTATCCAGAGAGTGCAAGACACCAACAGTAGATCCTAAAGAAGCTAGTCTAAGCTGATAGTGTCATGTTGGTGTGAGCTCACCCAGTGTAGCAAATACACTGTTCTGGAGGGACAGGGTGCTGTAAAGGGAAGACCTGTGCATGGGGAAAGGCTGGGAGAGAAGGGTTTTGTTGTTGTTGTTGTTTGTTTGTTTGTTTAGCTTCTTTTCATTTCTGTAATAAAATGCACTAACAAAAGCAATTTAAGGGAGAAAGCATTGATTTGGGCCCAGAGGTTGAGAACATAGCCTGTTGAACTGGGGAAATTAAGACAACAGGAACTTGAAGTAGCTAGTCACATTGCAGCCTCAGTCAAGAAGCAGAGATAAATGAATGCATGTCTCCTAGTGTTCAGCTTGCTCTCTCCATTCCCCATAGTCCAGTGTCCCCTGCCTAGGGACTCATCATGCACCTTCTGGACTCCTGCTAGACTGATGGACAATCTGGATGATCTGTAACTCCAGTCCCAGGAGATCTGAGGTCTCTTTCTGGCCTCAATGAGCACTGCATACACATAGTACATAAACATGCACACAGACACAACACTCATACATTATACAAATTTTTTATCTAATTTTTGTGGTACTGCATTCTGCCTCTCAGTTAGGGGTATCCGGATGCTGCAGGCATGCTGATACAGAGAAAGCATAGCAAAAGCCAGAATTGGAAGTCCACAGCCTGTGTTTCCTTTTGGGGCATCAGCTGCTTTAATGAAGCAGCTCTCTGATGGGATCCCTGCTTGGTCATATTGCTTTATTGGAGGTGGATGTGGGGGCATACACTTTATTCGGAGTGAACCAGAGATTCTATGCCTCTTAGGGGAAGGACATGAGAATACCCAGAAAGGGAAGGTCATTGGCTGAAGACTCAAGGCTATCTAGATATCTCATTAGCATAGAGAGGAACTCCAGGTGTTATGTCACGTGTCTGAGTGCCCATGGTCTTCTCCATTGGGTGTCATGATTACCTGTTCCAGAGCAGGTGACAGGTAGGAAGCAGTTCTACTCCTACCATTCTCAAATCTCTGAGATTCCTGGGGTTTGGGCTCCTCAACCTTGCCAGTTCTTATGCCCGTCTGGTAGCACAGTCCCAAATGCCCCACAGTTTTTAATGTATATTCCCACATATATTACTCATTGTCCTGTCTCTATGACTAAGGCAACTCATAAAGGAAAACATTTCATTGAGGGCTTGCTTACAGTTTCAGGGGCTTAGTTCATAGTCATCATGGTAGGGAGCATGGAGGCAGGCAGATATGGTGCTGCAGTAATAGCCAAGAACTTCATCCTGATCCATAGGCAGAGAGAGAGAGAGAAAGACAGAGAGACAGAGAGACAGAGAGAAATAGGAGAGGCAGAGAGACAAAGACAGACAGAAACAGACAGAACCTAGACCTGATAGGTGATTTTGGAACCTCAAAGCCCACCCTCATTGGCATACTTCCTCCAACAAAACCACACCTCCTAATCCTTCTCAAATAGTGTCACTACCTGATGACTACACATTCAGCTGTATGAGCCAATGGGCCATTCTTAGTCAAACATCCACTTTCCACACCCTGCTCCCTATAGACTGTGGCCAAATCATAATGCAGAAAGGCTTTCAGGCCAACTTCAAAAGTCCTCGTAGGCTATCACAATCTCAATATTGCTTAAAAGTCCAAAGTTCAAAGTCTATTCAGAAACTAATAGCAATTTCTTACTGTAATCCCTTGTAAAATAAAAATCAAGAAGCAGATCATATACTTCCAACATACAATGGTAATGGCAGACATTACCATTTCAACATGGAGAAAGAGAGAATTCTGAACCAAAGCAAAACTGAAATCCAGCCAGACAACCCCCCAATTTTGTGTCTTCATGCCTGATGTCAAAGTGGCAGGTATCCTACGACTCTAGCATCTTCAATGTCTTGGAATCTCCAATACAATCCAGGCTTTATCTTCACAGCCTCACACAATGGGTCTCTCTGGGCGTCTATACAGACACGCCTCTGACACACACCTACCCTTAGCAGCTTTTCTTAGTCAAGGAGGGAGATTCTACAACCCCTTTCTTGTATCTTTGACTCTAAATCAAGAACTATGTGACTAAAGTTGTCAAGTTCTGTTGCTTGCTATAGCTGGGAAACAGGCTCCTCATTCAATTATATCTGTATCAGATTTCTGTTGTTGATGGTTTCCTTCATGCTTAAGCTTTTCTTTAATTCTTTTTCACAAGTTGGAAGCTTAGCTTGGTGCAGTCTGAGGTCACCACTTAGTCCACTTAGTATCAGGCTTTTCTTTAAACCTTTGTTTTGTTTTGTTCTGTTGTTGAGACAGGGTTTCTCTGTGTGGCTTTGAATGCCCTAGAACTGGCCCCATAGACCAGAGTGGCTAAAAACGCAGAGATCCAACTCTGGTACCTGGGTATTTGGATTAAAGGAATGGTCCACCACACCTGAATTTCTTTGAACTTTTTATCTCCCTAAGCACTGAGCTTAACTCAATTACATTCCTTGGAGCTCCCTTTTGTCTGCAAAAAGTCCATTTCATATTTCTTTGTCTAACTTGCTCCTTTTCATTATAGATCTGCACAAGAGTGACCATTAATAACCACATTATAAAGTTGACACTAGGCTGTCTTGAAATCTCTTCTGCCAACACCATTAATCCAAAACCCTTTAATTTAGCTCCAGGCAGATTTTCAGAACAAAGGAAAAAGCAGCCACATTCTTTGCCAAAACATCACCAGAAAAGTCTCTAGGTCACTTATGTACATTCTTCCCCTATGAAACTCTTTGATCTTGGCCCCCACAATTCCAATTCCCTTCAGCACTATCTTCCACATCTACTAGGATGTCCCATTAAGTTACACTTAAAGTAGCCAACTGCTTTTCTACTCCAAAGTCTTCCATATTCTTCAAAAAAAAAAAAAAAAAAGCATGGTCATGTCTGTCACTGCAATACCCCACTCCCCGGTACTACATCAATTAACATAGACAAGATAATCTTTCATAGACACTCTCAGGACCTAACCTTAATCTAGACAACCCCTCACAGATATGCCTGGAGGCTTGTCTTCTGTGAGATTTTATATTGCATCATGTGACAATTGGCATTCACCATCACAGTGAGTATACAGGAAGAGTAAAACTGCATAAAAAAATACATTTTTTTTAATAATCAGAAGAGAGCTAGGTAATATCATATAGGTTTTACCAATCAACATCAGGGCAGGCCTAGTTAGCAGGAGAGAAATGGAGACAAGATTTTGAGGTGAATCCTCTGTGTGTCCTGCTTGACTGATCCATCAAAGATCCAAATCTTTCTCAGTTTCATTCTTCACTGATGTCTCATGAGGCTCCTTCTACACAGCTCTCTTCTGAGCTGTCCTCTGGGGTAACACATGCTAATTAGAGTCCACAAAGAGAGTATAAGAAGGCTCAGATTGTCCCCAATACAGAACATATGGTAAACTGTTGCTAGACAAGGGAAGGTGTGTTCACAGCTTGTAGCAGGAAGGCTACTGTTTCTCAGAGACTCTCTGTACTTTGGATGTCTTGGAAGGCTGTAATGCCTGTACAAGGAAAGGAATAGACAGGTTTTAGAAATTATCAGCTCAATTTTGGGCATGATGGTGCACACCTTTAATGCCAGCCCTCAGTAGGTAGAGAAAAATAGATCTCTGTGAGTTCCAGGGCAACTTGGGCTACATAGTGAGACCCTCAAACAAAGAAACAAAACTAAAATAGATATGACTAGTCCAGAGAGCCCAGGCTTGAATCAAGCCTTCTCGCTCTGAAGGGAAGGGCAGATGGCCCACCCTGTTGTCCCCACCCTGCCTGTCCCCATACTTGGGTCTTCCTAGCCAAGGGAAACACACTGAGCACATGGCTCCCAGGATCTTGGCCAGTGCCCTGCACAATGCCTAGGGCTGGCCTTACCCCTTGACCACAGAGCCCTCTGAAAAGGACATCCAGGTTACAGGTTCTGAGGAGCCTTTGGGATCATTCTGATCCACCTCACTCCTGTCTCACTTACCTTAGGTCCAGTTTTGCAGAGAAGGACAAACAGGACTGAGAAGACTAAGGCCTTGTTCAGTATGAAGCCACATGTCAGAACAATCACTGCCACTGGTTGCTCTGTGAGATCAAAGGCAAGTGTGGGCACTCCAGGGATGACTTTATTAAATCTAAGTGGATATGGATTATCTGCCTTAAGGGCTCTGGTTGGACCTGCTACCTGTGTTGCACCATGAGAGCAGCCATGGGGTTGCATACCCTCGGAAGTGAAGACCTTGATCTTTCCCATGATCCTCAGGTTAGAAAACAAACTAGTTTTCTGTCTCTTCTACCTCCACCCCATCTTATGCTTCCTGAACATGGGTACTAGTTGCTGGCATCTCTACCAGCCTCTCACATTTCACCTGACACTAATGTCTCTCCCTTCTTTACTCCCCAACTCTTCTGCTGTCTTCAAAGTGTCTGGTTTCTAATCCTTCCCACAGTGCTATTTGCAAATACTATGATCTGGGAAGAGATAAAGACTCTTTTGGAGGGTTAGCAGAGACATGGTCCCCACTGGATGCCCAGATATTGTTGATAAAGTTGGACAATGTGCCTTGTGCTTGGGAAGCTGTTTACCCAACCTAACTGACTCAATCTGAGCCAGTAAGGAACCTGATGGTATGTGGAATTTTTCTGTAAGCTAGGCAGCTCTCTTCCCAGACCATTATCACAAGACTATCTGGCAGAGGAAGAAAGGTTTATTGGGTCCTAGAAGGTCAAAGATGGGATATCCATTTCCTAGCCAGCATCCCAAGCTGCACAATAGATAAGAAACACCTAAGTTTAACACTAGACATCAGGGCCAGCACTGTGCCCAGGTCTCCTAACCCTGCACCTAAGTTATGCTCATGACATGGTGCTGGTATCACTATTCAGAGTCCAATCTAAGAGCCTGGCCAAGGGTCTCAACACTCAGCACATTCTCCTACCCAGTTCATCACACCCAATCTACCTGCCTGCCCTGGTCACAGCCCCTCCTGCTGAGGGTGTCTCTGGTTGATAGTCAAAGTCTTAGGTAGGTTTCTATTGCTTTGATAGAAACTATGACTGTGCTGGCCAGTAGAAATTAGTGGTGACTAAGACAAGTTAGTACCAGGAATGAGGTATGTCTGTGACAGACCTGACCAGGATGTGTAGGGGAGAATATAAAAAGACTTTGGAACTCTGGACTAGAAAACCCAAGGAGTGTCGAGAACTCAGTGAGCTGTTTTGTAGGCGTTTAGAAGATAAGAATGTTGAAAGCAGTGCAAAAGATAAAGGCCTGTGAGGTTTTAGAGGGAAGCAAAGACTCTATTGGGCCCTTTGTGAGAAGATTTTATGGTTCTAGTTAGCTGAGACTGAAGAATAAGCTGTGATTAACAAGAGACCAGAACCACTAAAGTAAAACCCTTTGCTTTTCTTGGACAAAGGATGCTGATCATCTGGGGCTGAAGAATCAGTTGTGACTAAGAAGAGACCAGCATCATTAAGGTGAAGTCTTCTAAAGTCTCTTCAGAGTTTCCTCAGGATCAACACACAGAAGTTGTGTTTCAGAAACTGCCAAGGTTGTCCCTCATGCTGTAAGCCGAACTTGGTAGTATAAGAGTCACCCACATGTATTGGTTTTGAAGGCATAAAGAGATCATGGAGAGCAGGAGAGGCTTGGCACTGTGTCTCCAAAGAAAGCCCAAGAGATGCTACTGGTGAGAAGTCTACCCTAGTTGTAGCAAGACACACCAACAATTTTGGAGATGCCAGTACCATGGGATGACCACCAAGAATAGGAATAGCAGTGGGGTGGAGCCAGCCAGAGCCTGGAAACCCAGCTGTGTAGCCTGCAGAGGGCAGATCTGGAGAAGTGATTTGTCTTAGCCAGGGTTTCTATTCCTGCACAAACATCATGACCAAGATGCAAGTTGGGGAGGAAAGGGTTTATTGAGCTTACACTTCCATGCTGCTGTTCATCATGAAAAGAAGTCAGGACTGGAACTCAAGCAGGTCAAGGAGCAGGAGTTGATGCAGAGGCCATGGAAGAATGCTGCTTACTGGCTTGCTTGCTTGCTTGCTTCTCCTGGCTTGCTCAGCCTGCTTTCTTATAGAACCCAAGACTACCAGCCCACAGATGGTACCACCCACAAAGGGCCCTCTGCCCTTGCTCACTAATTGAGAAAATGTCTTACACCTGGATCTCATACAGGCATTTTCTCAACTGAAGCTCCTTTCTCTGTGATAGCTTCAGCTTGTGTCAAGTTGACACACAAAACTAGCCAGTACATGACCCAAACCCCTTGGAGAACCCCAAGAGACCACGAGTGAATCCCAAATAATTGGATACTGAGTTGCTTACACTGGTAGAGTTTGGCTTTGCTTTGGTTTGATTGTGACTGTGCCCTGGTTCTACCTTCTTGAAGTAAGAATTTAATTTATATTTTATTAGACCAGAAGACCACCATTGAGAGACTCAGAATTTTAAAAGGCTTTGTATTTTAAACATGACTGGCTATTTTAAAGAGACTGAATTTTTAAGTCTTTGAAGTTTTAGAGACCATGGACTTTTAGACTTTGTAATGCTTATGCTGTAATGTTGATATTAGTGTATGTTCTTTGGGAAGAACAAGAAAGGAAAGGTTGTGACTTAACAGTGATGCATCTGTGTGTCAAGGGGTCAGAAAGCAGCATCCTCCATGGCTTCTGGATCAGCTCCTGCCTCCAGGTTCCTTCCCAGTTTAAGTTCGTCTCCTGACTTCCTTCAACGATGAACTACTATGTAGAAGTGTAAGCCAAATCAACCCTTTCCTCTCCGACTTGCTTTTGGTCATGATGTTTCATCATAGCAATAGCAACCCTGACTAGGATAATGACCAAAAACAAGTTGGGGAGGAAAGGGTTTATTTCATCTTAAACTTCCAGGTTTAGTCCATCATGGAAGGAGGGCAGGCAGGTAAGTAAGTCAGGAACCTGGAGATGGTAACTAAAGCAGAGGCTATGGAGGGGTGCTGCTTATTGGCTTGCTCTCTAAAGGTAGCTCAGCCTGCTTTCTTACACAAACTAGGACCACCTGCTTAGGGGTGGTACCACCCACAGTGGGCTGGACCCTCTCATTTAACCATAAATCTCTGATCTGAGCAAATCCCTCAGTCAAGACTCCTTTTTTCCCAGGTGACATCTGGTTATATCAAGTTGACAATATAAAGCAAGTAGGACATCTAGCATCCCTGTTTCATCCTCATTACCAGAGAAGCAAGAAAAGAAGGAAAGAATGATGGGAGAGAGGGAGGATGGGAGAGAGGGTGGAAGGGAGGAGGATAGAGGGGGAGGGGAGGGAGGAAGGCAGTGTTGAGGTTTTGTCTTTTACTGTTTATTGCAATGCTAAGTTCTGGCCCCCCAAGATCTAGAGTGTGCACATAGCCTCTGGAACCCTACCCCCAAGTTAATTCTGATTGGTGAATAAAAATGCTGGCAGCCAATGGCTGGGCAGAAGAGAGATAGGTGGGACTGAGTTTTCAAGGGCTTAGAGAGAGGAGATGGTGAGGAGAGAAAGAGAGAGCCGCTATAAGACAGAAGAAGAACCTGCAGGAGAGAAGAGAATAAGCTGCCATTGGGTTCAAAGAGTGTGCAGGAGAGGAGAAAGGAGACGCCATGGGTTAGCTGAGCCATAAAATGTGGCCATGTGGGCTGTTCAGCTGGAGCTAGGAGCAGCCCAGATGAAACACAGAAAGTAATAATGGGGTTATGGATAGAAAGGAGATTCTAACAGCATGGAGGGTAGGCAGCTGCCCAGCAATTGTGCTGCTTCAGACATATTAAAATGTAAAGGGTATGTGTGTGCGTGTGTGTGTGTGTGTGTGTGTGTGTGTGTGTGTGTGTTTCATCCAGGAATGTAAATGGTCGAAGGCAGGAAGAAATCTCACGCCAGATTTTTAAAAACATTTTTACAACAAGGGAGGGAGGGAGAGAGGAGTGAAGAGGAAGGGAGGGACAGGGGAGGCAAGGAGAAGAAAGACTCGCTCATAACCTAGCTGAAACTAAAACTAAAACAAAGAACTGCATCCAGCTGATTACACTGTCCCCTTCTGACCACTCTGGTCACCACAGGCGCGCTCTGTGGAGGGTTATTTCCTATTTCTCCTGCCATCCCTCCAGGCAGAGAAAACCTGTGCCAGATGCCACTCCTTGGCCATCTTAGTTTATGGTTTCTCCTGTCCCTGGAGAGAAGGTAAAGGAAGCCATCACAGCACCGCTTCCTGCCCCTCCCAGTTAACATCTGATAGTTGTCCATCCTGTACAGAGCTCCATGCAGTTCTCAGGCAAGATGGTGGACTCAGGCATTCTCAGTGACTTTTCTTGTAGCTTTTTAACTAGGACTTCAGCAAAAGGATGGGTAGAAATGAAGTGATGGATTCAGAGAAAGTAGGTCATCCAAATTTCCCCAGTGCGGGGAGCAGGTAGATTTGGCCCAGTGTGAAATACAAATGAGATCTTTAGCTCTCTGTAATCAATACATATAGAGTAACACAAAACATGGCAGCTATCAAATGCCATAATGAGGGGGTGCAGACTGACAAGAGCTTACTGATTACCAGAGAAGGTACGGGACTTGTCCAAGGTCACTGAGCAGGTTCAGGGCAGAAAGCAAGCAAAGATCTAGAATCTTCTAGTCCCTGAAACAGCACTTTGCTCTGTCAAAGGAAGCTAATTTAGTCTTTGCACAGCTTTCAGGAGTGAGTCTAGATTAATGACCTGAGCTGAGGGCAGGGGAGGTGTCATGTGATTCTCCTATTGATCGGTCAGTAGAGCTTGCCACCCTGTCACTGAGTGGTCTTTTTGCTTGTTTGGTTCTTTTGTGTATATTAGCATGAGGGGACAGAGCAGTAGAGGTGACCTCAAGCCCTCTGCTTTGTGCTTTGTTTTGAGACATGGTCTCACTAAGTAGCCCTAGCTGGCCTGGAGCTTGTTGTATAGACAGGCTGCCCTCAAATAAGAGATCCCCCTGCCTCTGCCTCTCCAGTATTGACTTTAAAGCTGGCACCAACACATTCAGTTTCTGCCTTGTTTTCTTTGGATTTTTCCCCACTTTTGGTAACAAAGTCTCTCTTTGGGACTTGGGCCTCGATAGTTAGGCTTGGCTGCTTAGCCAGAGAACCTTGGGGATCCTCCTGTCTCTTCTTCCCAGTACAGGCACTACAAGCAAGTGTATCCACGCCCAGCTATCTATGAGGTGCTAGGGATTGAACTCGGCACCTCATACTCTTCACAGACTTAGTTATCTCCTCAGCCCAGAGGTGGTTTTAATGTGTTCGTTTTTATCCTCAGTGCTGTAAATTGAATTTAGGACCTCACCCATGCTAGGCAAATGCCCTTAACACTGAGCTACATTCCAGCCCTCAACTCTACCTACAGATTCTATGTGAGTCGATTCAAGCCTGAGCCTGTTCCCACGAGATGGTCACATGTTGAGATAAGCCAAAGAGGGAGACCCTGCGGTGACAGGTACCTCCTATACTCACAGCTCCCGCAGGGAGGTTTATTGAAGCCAAGGTATCAAGACCCACTTTCCACAAGCCATCTCCCCACATGGATATCCACGCTTTTTAACAAGGTAGAGGGGCCAGCAGTGATGTCACCAATGAGGAACACTTAAGAGTAATGGACTTCTGCTCTTCTTCCCTGCTCTTGTGAACTTCCTGAGAGAAGTTGTAGAGATGCTCAGTGTTAACAGCACTGGCTGCTCTCGCAGAGAACCAACATGGCAAGCCATAACTATCTAACTCCCTGGGGCACTGCACACACACATGGTATATGGGCATACATGCAGACAAAACACTCATACGCATACATACATATACATTTTAAAAATTAAATGAACTGGCCATCTTTTATAGCTGGACAAGCTTCCAGTAGTGGGATTAGATTATATTCAATTGAGCTGTTGACCGAGGGGGATCCCATGGAAATCTCCACACAACCTAAACAAAAGGTTGTTCTCTACAAATTGACATCAGGACCCTATTACTGAGGACAGCATCCACACAACTCAACAAACATGAAGTCAACCTGGTGCCTACATGGAGACTTCACCCCTAGGTTCTAGTGTCTTTGGTTCAGGAAGGTATTCTGCAGGCTACTGAAAGAGAAATGTGGACACCAACCCAGCCCTGAAACCTTTGACCTCCAATCTGTCCTGCCTGCAAAATATGCCAAGGCAATGATGGCAGAACTTGTGGGAGCAACCAACCAATGTCTGGCGTGAACTAAAGCCCACTACAGGAGAAGGAACCTATACCCAAGCAGTGGGTAACCAAGAACCAGAGACTAGACAGCCCAGAGACCCAGGGTAAAACCAATAAGTAATCTTTAAAAAAAAAAATCAATAAAATGATTCCTAAAGATATTCAGTTATACTCATGGATCAGTGCCTTGTCCAGCTGTCACTAGAGAGGAGTCCTCTGGCAGCAGTTGGGAGCAGATACAGAGACCCACAGCCAGATATTATGGAGAGAGAGAGTCTATCCTGGAGGTTTTCATCAACTCCCTCCCCGCTGAGCCCAGGGAATCCTTCGGAAAAAGAGATGGAAAGATTGTAAGAGCCAGAGGGGATAGAGGACACCATGAGAACACAGCTCTTTGAATTAACTAAGCAAGGCCCTTAGGAACTCTCAGAGATTGAAGCAGCAAGTACAGGGCCCGCAGGGGTCTGTGGTTCTTTGCTATATTATAGCTATTAGCTTAGTAATTTTATGGTACTCTTGACTGTGGGAACTGTTGGGGTGAATTCTCTTACAGTATGAAGGTGTATCCCTGTATTTTCAATTGTTAATTCCCTACCAGCAGAGAGCTAAGTCTGGCAGGATTTTGGTACTATCATTTCTATGGTGCATTACCAGGTTTTCTGTATGTAAATGCTTATTCTTCCTCACCAGCCTAAAAGATGAAGATCAGACATCCCTCATTGCCTAAAAGCAACCTAAGACATGAATGGGGATTGTCTTGTTGCTGATTGGTTCAGACTGGAATATGGTTTTTGTATAATAAAGAGATGACAACTTGGACCTGGGGCAGGAAGTGTGGGAGCAGGACTTCAGGGCAGAGAGAGAAGAGATACAGGAGCTTCGAGCAGATGAAGCTGATTCAGGAGAAGCAGTACGAAGATGGGATGGAGCTGTAAGCAGGCAGTGAGAACCACAAGGGGAGGTAGAATGGCAGAGAAGCCAAGGTTAAGTTAGATAGCTAGCTGAGAGACTGCCCAACAAAAGTTCAATGGCTTTAAACTATATAGAGATCGATCTCCATGTCTTTATTATAAACCACAAGTCAGATCCACAAAAGGGAATGGGCAGATCTCTGACTCTTGTGCCTGCTCTTGGGACTCTTTTCCTTTGGTTGTGTTGCCATGTCCAACTTACATATAGTTTTCCCTTCGTTTTATTATCTTGATTTTACCATATCAAATATAAATATGGCCTTAAAGGAAAATAAAAAATAATAATATCTTTGGCTAATAAAAAACCCTAAAATCAAGCTAGGCCATTTCATAGTTGTACTAGGGACTTTTGACAGGGGTGGGCCTGTGGGGTCCTAGCAGTTCGATGATCTGCAGGGGAGCACAGTGAATGACTACATTCCCGAGTCCTCCTGACACAGGAAAGCAGTGGGACAAGTAATCAGCTACAGACAGGGCTCATGGCAGGCACCAGTTATCAGCTTCTCTAGCAGATTCCATGACGTGGAAGTAGATGGTTTTTGAGTTCACCACATACAACATCGTTGTCTTACAGACACAAAAACTGAGGCACAGCGAATGTGACTTTCCTGATGTCACACTACGGAAGGAGAGATCTAGAATTCTCGTTACCCTGAGCTGCCTCCTTCAAGCAGCTCCTCCTGGAAGATGGGGATCTCTGTCCACTATTAAGCAGGAAGAGACTCCACCTGAACCTCCACCAGAGCTCACCTTGGCACCATACCAGCCGAATCCGTTGGTACAGGATGACAACATTTTCCTGAGAGAGGTAGACCACACACTGGTACAGCCCCACATCTTGCCTCTGCAGCCCAGTCACCGTGACCTTGATGACAGATTCGGTGGGATAATCTTGGAGCAAGTACCTCCCAGACTGGGCCACATTGAAGTCTGCCTTTCTGGTGTTTGTGATCACCAGGGTCTCTGGAGGACCCTGGCTTCTGACCCGCTGCCAGGCCTTCAGGCTGAATGAGTACAGCATGATGTTGTAAGGACAAGTTAGGGTCAGGTTCTCGCCCTCCAGAAAACACTTCTGTTCTTCCTTATCTCCAGATGGGAGCCCTGGAATAGGAGATATGTGCTTCATGAAGCCAACTTGCCTCCCATATCAGCTACATATTGCTGGGACATTAATGACCCCAGCAAGCGTGGTGGGGGATCTAGGAGTGCTGTAACCATTCCAGAGCTCTTGAGTGCTTTGTGTTGTCTACATCAGTAAAGTAAACCAGGCAAAATATCCAGAACAGGTGACTGGATCTAGGCTGTGTGTTTGCAGGAAATACTCTGTCTGTATCTTGTAGAGTGGAAATTTTTCATGTTGAATGATTACAAAAGATTTTTACCAGATTGCATCACCATTTCTAATTCTAGAAATGTGTATGCATGTGCAGGTAGCCATCCACCATCTGCCTTCCTGCCTTCACCCCCCTTCTCCTGCCTCTGTGTATCTCTCTGTGTGCGTTTCTCTCCCTGTGTCTCTCTGTCTCTCTCTTTCTCTCTTTCCTGCTTCTCTGTTTCTGTTTATCTATCTGTCTCTATGCATCTCTCTCTTCCACCTCTCTCTGTCTCTCTCTCCTACCTATCTGTCTGTCTCTCTGTCTCTCCTCTCTCCCACCTCTCTCTCTCTGCCTCTCTCTCTCTCTCTCTCGCCTCTCTCCCCACCTCTCTCTGCTGTGTGTCTCTGTCTCTCTGTCTCTGCCTCCCTTCCTTCTTCCTTCTTTCCCTCCTTCCCTCATCACTCACTCCCTCTTTCCTTAATTCCAGGGTCTCACTTTGCAACCCAGGCTGACCTGAACTCAACATATAGCGTAAACTGCTTCAGAAGCCCCACAGTCCTCCTGCCTCAGCCTCTCAACTGCTGGGATTACAGGCATGTCCCACCATACCCAGCTCTCTAATGTTTTCTATTGTACTTGTGGTGGCCCAGACATGGTCACTGCTGCCTGGCACACAGCTCTTTCTTGTATCCTTAGGTAGAATCCCCCTCCAACCCCTGTCCATCTGTCTAAGGGCGGCATCCACCAGTGGCAACTGCACTAATCTTTTTCCTTTCTTGGTCTGCCTTTCTTGCCATGGGCCACTCACACAAGGTTACACTACTACCATGACCACCCCCTGTGACTTTTATGATATATTTATTGTGCATGAAATACTGAGCCATGAGCTTTTTCCATCAACCTGTTGGCTAATTTGGGGGATATCTTTCTTTACCTGTCATTTATGTTGCTCCGTGGTTGATTGTTCCTTTAAGGGAGATTTGTCTCCCTGGTTTTACCTCGAGGTGAGTATCAGCACAGTGCAAGGTACCTGGTTACCACCACATAACTTTTTCTACTTCAAAATGGCCTAGAAGATCCTCCAACTTGTTTCCCGGCCCATTCCCTGCTGCATCAGGATGGATCACCAAAGTCTCTGTCCATTTCTTCCTCAATACTTGCCTATCTCTAACACATACCCTGGTCTCCTCCCAGGCCATCTTGTAGAGCAAAAGTAAACTTCTTTGAGCAGCTACCTCCCCCCCAGCGAGTCCCATCCCTCTTGGTGGCACCCTGCTCTCTAGCTTCCTCACCTGACCCTCCTTACCTGAGACACAGAGCAACAGCCCAAGCCACAGCAGCAGTGGTGACATCCCCCAGGTCCCTGCCTTCTCCGGATGAAGCTCCTTCCTGGGTGTGCTAACTGCCAATGGCCAGAGTCAAGTGGTCAAGCCACTTACAGTTGCTCGAGCATACTGCCCCGCATAGAAGCCGACTGGCTTCTGTCTCCACAGGTTCTGTTCTTTTGTCCCATTGAGAAACCCCCAAGGGAACCGTGATGAGAGGAAGTTGCCCCAGGAGACACAGAAGGGGAGAAAGGAGAGAACTCATTTTTGTGACACCTTCCTTCCTCCTTTGATGCCACAATCTGTTGAGAAACACTGCTGCTGGCTGCCATTCTCTGCCACACCTGAGGTCCCTACACTGTTCCACTCACTGCCTCTGGGTACCAGGATGTTGTCACATCCACTGACCCCCTCACACTGTCCTCCCCAAGCCAATGATGCTGAACGTTCAGATTTGCTCACCTTCCAAAGCCGGGAGATAATCTGATGTCATTATTAGACATCATTCACCTTGTTTTTCTGACACAATATCTCTCACTGGTACAAACCTCACCAAGTAGGCTAGGCTGCCTGTCTCTGACTCCCGGGGGCTGGATTATGCACGTAAACCACCACATCTGGTGTTTTGTATGTGCCTTCTATGAATCAGGTCCTTGTGCTTCTGTGGCAAGCACTTTACCAATAGAGGCCTCTCCTCAGCCTTTGACTTTCATCTTATTGTACCATAGTTCTCAATGTGGCCCTATGGCTGGAATCACTCAGGAGACCAGGCATGTGTGCTCACATCTGGGTTCCACCCTCAGAGGCCCTAAATTCACAGGCCTGCAGAAGGACTAGAGAATCTGCATTAAAGAGCAGCCTAGGTGATTCTGGCCCAAGAATCCAACTAGACCAGCTACCTCAGGACACAGACACTGCATGCCACTAGAACAGTCACCACAGCCACAGTCGGAACTGCTTTTATTTTATTTATTTTTCTGTTTGGGATGGGACTTCACAATAAAGTCCAAACTGTCCTCATCATCGGGCCTCTTGCCTCAGTCTCCCAAGTGCTGGGATTACAGACATGTGTCATTGTTCCAGTTTTATTCTGATGTCCTGGGAAAGCATCCTGACCACACAACAACAAACAAAACAGGTGACAGTCCATTATTGTCAGGAAGTCAGGGCAGGAATTTAAGCAGCTAGTTACATCACATCCACAGTCAAGAGCGAAGGATAAACTGGATCCTTGGGGTCTGCCTGCTTCTGATCAACTAGGTTTCCTTATACACAGTGGGGCCCAGTGTATGAAATGGCACCACCCATACACAGGGTGGATCCTCCTATCGGTTAAAGTGGGGGTCCCGAGTCTGCCCTAGGGGTTGGCTCACTGAGAAAGGCATGACTAGGGAAGTTTGATGGTGCTCACCCCACTGTGCCTCCACAGTTGTCAGGCTGTGAGAAGCAGAGGGACACCACCTGGGGGTGGGGGAGCAACCTGGGGTCCCAGAGACTACACAGAGCTGGCTCCGCCTGGCAAAGAGACAAGGAACATATGGTTCTTAGGCTCTTTCTGCATTCCAGACTCTGCTGGATGCCTTGGAAGAGCTGAGAGGGGGAAGAGGAGGGGAGGAGCCTAGCAGAGTCCTGCCAGGGACCAAGTCCTTGGCTTGTTGGAGGGCAGCTTGGCTTGGTAGAGACCATGGCTGGGAGCACTGAGAGGCTTTCTGCAGGAGACTAAATGCAGCTCTTTAGATGAAGGCCCTCCCACAGCAGATCCTGATGAAAAGAGACAATCCATGGTTTTAAGGTGTTTATTGTCAGGATGGAGAGTGTCAATGAGAAAAACCATACCCTACTTTCTCAGGGCAGGCCTGAGGTTAAATACTTTCTGCAGGGAGGAGTGTCTGGGAAGGGGAGGTTATTGGCTAAGCCTCTAGGTACCTCATTAAAATGGAGATGTCTTGAGGTGACATGACCATAAGTCCTCTACCTTTGGAAGGGCTTGGGCATTGCCTTTATGTGACTGATGGTCACAGACCTACTGAGAGCTGTGGCAGGAGCTCATGTCAGGAGCTTGGGGCCAGGAGCATGGCAAAATGCTTACGTCCCTTGCACAATTATCCTCTGCTGGGGACTCCCTGCTGGGTCACCGAAGTTTTCAACCTAATCTCAACCACAAACCAGGCTGCCTTTCACGGTCCTACACCTTCCCACCTCAATTAACAGCCAAGGCAATGCAGCACAGGCATGCCCACAGGGGATAATTCCTCAAGGAGGCTCCCCTCCAGGGTGGCTTCTGGGCTACCACAAGTTGATGACCTAAGAATTGATAGTCATCATAAAACTTCCCTCTCTCTCTCTCTCTCTCTCTCTCTCTCTCTCTCTCTCTGTGTGTGTGTGTGTTGTTATCATTGTTGTTGTTTTGTTGATTTTGAAACAGGGTCTCTCACTGACCAGAAGAGGGTCTTTCACTGATCACCAAGCCCCAGGAACTGGCTGTCTCAGCTTCCCCAGTGCTGAGATTATTGGTATGGCCCACCCTAACATTTTTTTTTAACATTGCTCTTATGACTTGGACTCTGACCCCCAGGCTTTCTTGGGAAGCATTTTACCCACTGGGCTATAAACCCCTGCTTTGTTCTTCATACTGAGATGAACAGCATCTGTATCAGTCCTACAAAGACTCTTCCCAGAACATCAACATCAAGTGAATTTCAATGAGGCTTCTCCCAGAAGACTGGATATTGTGGGGCTGTAAATACCCTGTGCTCAGCAATGCCACCCCAGGGTGGAGTTACCCAGAAAGCCATGTTCATAGTGAACTGTCCTTATGTGACAGAAGCATGCCTTAAGACCTGGGATCTTCACAGAAGGAGGGGAAAGTCTCCCGGACAGAAACATGCTTTCTTGACCTAAGATGAGTGGTCCAGCCACTCCTCAGCCTTCTGGGTGAAATCACATGAGCTGGATGCTTTGTGGTGATATGTTTGCTCTTGGGAACCTTAAGATGAAATTGGCTCCAGCCACTGCTGAAGTAGAAGAAACTACTATACCATTCTTTTCCCATGTATGGGATCACTTGGTCTTTAGAACCCGAAGAGGTGGAATCAAGAAAATAATGATGTGTCCCAGAGAAAGCACTGGAGCCATAGGGTACCTGGGAGGAGACTGAGAGGTAAAGGAAGGTGAACAGGAGGTAGAGGCACACAGGGGACAGTCTGAGATAGGGTTCTGTCCCCCTGCCATGCTGGCCTCTATCACAGTCCAGGCAAAAAGGCTTCAGCTAGCAGCAGAGCCTGGCTCTCCATCTCCCTGCCTCTGGAACCCTTGAGCAAGGGAACTCTCTAGATTTCATTCCTGACAGGAGGTGGTGGCTTGCTACTCCTGTGGCCTCACTCTGGACACATACACCTTGACCCTCATGGGTTTCAGTGAGGAGTCAATAATAAAACACACACAGCATGTTGATGCCATGAACTGATCCAATCCTACAGATGCCATCTCCTCCTCCAGGAGTTTCCCAGGCAACATCATCCAGCTTAAGTCGATTTCTCTCTCCCAGTTGCATTATTGTTGAGGTGGGATCTTGTCTTCTTGGTCCATGGTTGGTAGTGTTCAGAGGACCACAGATGAAGGCAGAAATCTGAGTGTCTGACTCCCAGAGAGGAAGGCCCCAGAGGCAGGAGGGCAGGCTGCTTCATGAGCCAGGCCCCTGCCAAGATGACTAGAATTTTAACATTCAGGAGAAGGGAAGGACAAGTGGTTGGGGTATCAGTGGCAACCTGAAATCTTCATGACTTCCACAAAAGGATACAGGGGGAAGCACTGGCTTTTCTCTTTATTTCAGGCCAAGCTACCTATTTACGGGGAATGACCAGAGTGTGCTGGGAATTGTTTCCTCTTCTCTGAGGGTGCAGAGCACATCCCCAAGATGATGGATAAAATGAGGAGAGTGGGAAGGACTCTCCCACTCCAGCTGAGGACATCCTGAGCTTTAGATGTCACCCATGAATATAAGCTCAATTCATGTCACAGTTCCTCCTTAGCTCCACGCCTCAGCTCCTCCTATGAAATAGACATAGCTGAAGGTCACTATTGTGTAGCTTCAAGGCCTGTCATCCAAATGACCTCTGTGTGACAACAAATAGGACGATGAAAACCAGGCTCTTGCTGAGGAGTCCACAGATCACGGGAGTAATAACACTGGATATGAAGACACTGTGGAGAGAGGGGATTGAAGTTTGGTGCAATGGCCACCCACATCATTGTGTAGGAAATTCTTCCCATACAATCTCTTCAACCTAGGTCCTTCTTGCAACTTCCCCACAGCCTCTGGTCCTGTGCCATTCAGAGGGTCACTTCCTAGAATAACCAATTAGAAATGTGCACCATGGAGAGCATAGAGTTTAGGTATAGGAGATACATGAAGGAGGAAAGGCTAACCCAACATCTTGGCCTTCTTTGTGGAATGAGTGAGGCCCACATTTAGGGAACATGGTCTCTGTGGTCAGCATTCTGACCCCCTTCTGGGGACAGTCACTGTACCTTTAACCTCATTTTCCCATCCAGAAACCATGAAGAACTCAACCTCACTGAAAAGCCTACTGTAGATTTGTCATGTTTTTAGGAAGATATTTCTCTAAGTTCCAGATAGAGAGCAATAGACATAAGAAAGAGACCCACAGGGAAGAGGGAGCCCTGCCAGACCCTGGGCAGATAGGGAAGCAGATGAGGACACACGGACTTTGTGTGATAGGACACAGGGACAAGAGGAGCAGGTGACAATGAATCACAGGGAGGCCACATGGAATATTAATGACATATATTTGTCTTGGTAAATTCTATGGCCACCAGAGTGCCCATCTGCATGAGGCAAGAAGGACATCTGGATCCGACAAATTCAGTAGCTGGTGTTAGTTGAAACTTCTAGAGTCTGACCCTGAGCAGTTTATTTTAGGCATACTTAACTATAGCACAATTTAGGATAAACAGTGTCCTGATTGTAATGAACTCAATCCTGTGTGTACAACAAAGCTTAAATAACATGATAACATTGAAATTCTTTTCAAAGTCCAAATGACATCTTCCATAAAGATGGCTTCTATTGACTGAGAAACAATGCTCAAGATAAGGATTTTGGGTGAACGAATGAGATAAACATAAAAGTCAGGTTGGAGGAGGGGGCAGCTGGTCAGGTGTGACGGAACCACACAGGTTGTGAGGGCAGAGGTCACCATTCCCAGGTTTCTGGCAGAAGACAGGCTTTTCATCTCTTCCTTTGAAGAGACAACAGTGCATGTTTAACAATCCTGGTTCCCTTAGTGCTTATATGTAAGCACAAAGCCCTAATACCCTGTACATATAAGAACTTAATGGCTAACAAAACCAGACATGGTTCATGCTCATAATTCCAGCATTGTGTAGGCTGAGGACAGAAGGTCACAAATCTGCAGCCAGCATGGACCACAGAATGAGACCATGTCTAGTAAATAAGTAGAATGCAATGGCTTGGTCAATGACCTGCTCACTAACAATAGCAAAGATGGTTTAGTGAATAACCCTCTAGTGCAGTTAGACAGAGCAGTGTAAAGTTCTGCTGGTCTGAGCCCAGACTACAGTTCTGCTCCAACCATGGCTAATGATTAGATGTATAGAAATGTGGAAGTGTAGATGTGCAGAAGTGTTGATTAGGTAGATATAGAGATATAGATTATACAGATATAGAGATATGTAGATGAGACAGATGTATAGATATCTAGTATATGTAGTGTAGGGGGTGGTTCTGATGTTTTGATCAGGAATCTGCTTGTGAACCCTGAAGGTCTTGTTCCCCAATTGGTTTTTGATCAATCAATAACAACACCAGCAGCCAATGGCTGGGCAGAAGAGGTAAGATTTCTAGGTTCCCTCAGGCATGCTAGGAGATGAGGGAAGTGGAAAGGGAATTCACCAAGATTCAGGGGGAGAGAGAGCCATCAGTCATGTGAGATCTTGGGTGGAGAGGCCATTGACTGAGACCCTCAATTGGCCCTGGGGTAGCAAACAGGAGATTAGAAATGCAACTAAGCTAAGGGCAGATTTAGGGGACCTAGCAAGGAGAAGGTAACCAGGCAAATAAGTTGAGGACAGATTTGGAGTGCTGAGCAAGGAGTAAAGGGAGAGGCAAGCTAGCCAAGGGAGGCTTAGAAGAGCCCAGCCACAGTTTAAAAATGAGCAAGTGTGTGTGTGTGTGTGTGTGTGTGTGTGTGTGTGTGTGTGTGATCTGCAGATCCAAGGGAACCAGGCCGGTGGCTGGTAGTACAGCCTGTCCAGAGCTTACAGTGAGGTAATAGAAATTACATGCTACAATATAGATATGTAGATACAGAGATATGGAAATGATTGATAGATGACAGATAGAGAGATAGACATGGGGGAGATATCATGGATAATCTCTAGGAAATTGAATTGCACTCAATTAAAGAATAAATCAAAACAATAATCTTGAAAACAGTACATGTAGTCATGCAAATGGTGATAGACTGGGCTAACATGCCCCCGTGTGCTGACATCCACTCCAGCCTCCCATCCTGTCTCCTATCAGGCTGACAATATCCCCAAGGCCACTTGGAAAGTTTGGCAGCTGACAGTGCTGGAGAGGCAACCAATATAGGGAGGCCAGCTCCTGTCTCTCATCTTGTGGTTGCCACAGTACTACCCTGGTGCCAGCCTCAGCCCCCAGGGCAACCTGCTGCTAGAAGGCCCTGCTTCTGGCCTTCGCTAACTGCACTGCTTCCCAAGTCTAACCTGCCAGTGCTGTGTTGTGTTTCCTGGAGCTCTGAGCTATTGTCATGCACTGGGCTCCAGGGCAGTTCCCCTCACAGCAGCTCTTCACCTATCTCATTCCCTGGCATTGCAGGGACTGTGAGGCCCCTGAGGTGGTGGGACTCCATGTGCCCATGCATTGCTTAGGGCTTTCCTCACCCATTGACTGGATGCAGGAATATGTCTACACCAGACCTTCTGCCTCTGGTAGAAGCAAGTTCAGGTGTTCGCCAGACTCCCACGCAAGACCCAGCCTATGGCACACCTGAGAAACCTCTTTACGACCCTTTTGTTGATTTCCTTCCCTGCCCGGCCTTACTTCCCTAATGACCCTGCCAAGGATTACTTCCTAAAACATGTTCGTGAGGTTTACTTTCCCATGCCCTACCTATGAGGAAGCCCCTGACGCAGGAAGATGGAGCTCCCTGCAATGCCTGCCCATCAAGAGGGCAGGGACTCTGCTCTTCTGTCACCTGGGCAAACAACTCATTGAATCCCAGCATTCTCTTTACAGACAGCTGGGATGACCGCTGCTGTCCTGCCTGGACTCTGACCAACAGTAATCAGTGTTGGTGAAGGAGCTCATGCTGTAGCCCTACTGTATAAAGTTAGCGGGTGGAAGAGGTGCAGCGATAGACAGAAGGTGAGCAGGGTGCCTACCTCCTGTGCCTTAGAAAATAAAGGCAAGGAAGAAAAGTAACTTCTGGAAAGATGGCCCAGTGGTTAAGAGCATATACTGCTCTTCCAGAGGGCCTGAGTTACATTTCCCAGCAACCATTGGGCAGCTCACTGTTTCCTGTAACTCTAACTTCGTGGGATCCAAAGCCTCCTGCAGCTTATGCAGGCACTAGACTCAGGTGTACCACACACACGCACATGCACACGCACACGCACATGCACACACACACATGCACACACACGCACACACATGCGCACACGCACACACACGCACACACGCATGCGCACACACACAATGAAAAATTAATATTTTTAAAAAGAAAGATGAATGCTGACTCTCACTAGATTGCAAATGTTATTTGCCTAGGAAGGCCGAATAAGCACCTACTCCATGTCAGACACTTGGCCTGGTACCAAACAAACAACGAGAACAGGGAGAAATACTATGTCTGCCCCCAGCCTGGAGCAAGAGTCCACACTCACAGAGAAATGACCGCCGTGAACACACCACATCTATTTTAGTAGGAATTGGTTTTTCTTGGTGCTGTGGATGGAACCAGAGCCTTGTGCATCCTTAGCCGATGTTCTAAGCCACACACTCGGCCATAGGGGGAATGTTTTTATATACTAAACCCAAGATGGCCACCCTGCAGTAATAACACCCCATTTCGGCATTGTGGATCACCTGTACAATGTTTATAAAATATTTTTTGAGATTTTATTTATTCTTATTTATGGATATACGTCTTCACCTGATATGTTTGTGAACTGTGTAGGTGAAATGCCCGCCCATGAAGGCCAGAAGAGGATGTAGGTACTGGGAATACAGATGATTGTGATATACCATGTGGGGGCAGGGAATCAAACCCGGGTTCTCTGGAAGCCCAGCTGGTGCTCTCAACCCCTGAGCCATCTCTCCAGCGCTGGACCTTCTGATATTTAGATGACAGTTTGTATATGTAATAGTAAGCAGAGTCATATAAATGCTCAAAAGTCTCTCAAAGAAATTTTGCTGGGATAAAAGATTTTAAAAATCAGCCTGGCAGTGGTGGCAGAGGCAGGTGGGTCTCTGTGAGTTCAAGGCCAGCCTGGTCTACAGAATGAGTTCCAGCACATCCAAGACTACACAGAAAAGTCCTGTCTTGAAAAATGACACCAGAAGATTTTAAAAGAAAAGACAGCTAAGTGTAGGCAAATGGCAGTCGGCTTTGTGACTCTTCTGATGGATGGAAACATGTGTGTTTATTGAAATTATGATTCTGTGGAGTAGGCAGTATTGTTTAATAATGATTATGTCTGTCTGTCTGTCTGTATGTATGTATGTATGTCTTTTAGATAGAGTCTCTCTATACAGCTCTGGCTGTCCTAGAGCTCACACTAGGCTGGCCTCAAACTCACAGAGATCCTCCTGGATCTCCTGTCCCTCCCCCCATCCCCAAGTGCTGGAATTAAAGATATGTATGCATACATGCCTTTGTGAAGAATGATCTTAGCAGAGAAAATGATGCCATGTGTGTAATTAGAATTGGTACCAGGCTAAGACATTCATGAATAAAGACACTCCACGTGGCCATGGGCGGGGCCTGATTAGATCTGTGGGAATAGTAAAGACTTTTTCACTGTTGACACAACATTTAAATGAAAGCATATTCTAAGATGTATCAATATTCATTAGTAACTAGAAGTTCATAACCACAAGAAGGGACGTGCGTGCTAATGTGGTAGCTCTTAACTTGGCCTGCCACTGCAGTTCATATCTGAGTTGGTCTCAAGAGTGACACTGTTAAGAGGTGACAGAGAGGTTAAAGGATAGGAGGCTTAGGCCTTTGGGGCATTCATCAGTCCATCCCTCTACTTCTGTTTTTGTGTCTATCATCCATCCATTGACCCTTTTCCTCATCCTGCCATTTAGACATCGTGTATCCGTCCAGTAATCCATGCATACGAATATTTATTCATGCATGCATTCAACCACTCAGCCATTCACTATTTATTATGTATTTATCACAAAAGGGATGATGGAACCATAGCCAATGTAATGACCATGGAGGGAATGGCTTTGTCACATGCAGCCACCATGATTCACTGTCTCACCACAGATCCAAATGTTACCCACTGAAACCTCTAGAACTCAGTGACAAAGTATGCCCATCCTCTTAAACCCATTGTTCTGGGCATTCTTTACAAAGAAGAAAAGATGACAGACATAAGCATGGGTTAAGAATCCCTGAAAAATGTTATTTTAACATATACTGAAACCAGGGACTCTGGCTAGTTTGATCCCTAGCACTGCAAAAAGAAAAAAATGCTGTGTTTAGCACCATTTCCTTAAATTCACATTCCTTCAGTCTACGGGAGGGTGCTCCTTCAGTCTACGGGAGGGTACTCCTTCAGTCTATGGTAGTGTGCTCCTTCAGCCTACGGGAGGGTGCTCCTTCAGTCTACGGGAGGGTGCTCCTTCAGTC